>JANBVN010000012.1:0-294785 GCA_030052785.1 Coniochaeta hoffmannii | reverse complement strand
GGAAGTGACGTCTCCCTACCGTCGGCGGATGCGTTCTGGTCGTCGTCGACGAGGTAGAGCCCAAGGCATAGGGAGTGGTCCACCATTCTGCGCAGCTCAGCTTCCGGCAGTGGTCTTGCCCACCAGAGCATGTCGGAGCCGAGGGCGGCATTTAGAGCATCTAGATGGATGTAATTGGGGTCCGTTGTGCACAGGAACTTCTCGTGTGAACGAGTTCGTGTCCAGCTCCTCAACTCGCTCGCTGGTGGCATTGCCGCTGTGATGATAGACTCAGAGGACTACAGAAAACGAATGTCCATCAAACAATATGTGTATGTCCGTGTGCTGTACCAACCCTCGAACAGTGATGTAGAAAGTGTGGCGTTTGACTTGCTGTACCCTTTAGGTAGTCAATCCAACGCCCGCTAGACTAGAGGTGACTCATCTCGCGCTTCGTTACATGCAATTAGCCCGAGCCATTCGTCCAATCGGTTATCGATATAATGACCCCAATGACATTCAGGGTGTTTTATAATTTTTATTTTTTTTACGTGTTCTTGGCATAGTATTGCCGGTAGCACTTCCTGCAGAGTGTGCCCGGTCCATGGGGACCCGAGTGCCATGACGTGCTGTATCTTGTATCTGGCGCGGAGTATAAGCGGTCGTACACGAGAAAGGCATGCTACAACGTCGAGAAGACAGTCAATGCGAAATGACTTACCGCAACCCACACCAAGGCATTGAGCATGTTCCTTTTCGAGTATCTTGTCTCTCAACTGCCGCCGATAGCACTTCTCGCAAAGTGTCTCCTTACCATGTGGACCGTTATACCACCCTTGGCTGAATGTCACATCTGGCGTGATGTTAGTAGCCATCAAGCGGTAATGGTATATAAAATAAGACAGAAAGGGATCGGTTGGGGACTCACGGCAGCCTTCACCCTGGCACTCAGCATGTTCCTCTTTGGCTCTCTGCGCTCTGGACCACTTCAGACCGCATCCGTGGCAGAGTGTCCCGGGCCCATTTGATCCCCTATGCCAATATACGCTGAACCTTTTGTCTGTAATGGTATCAGTAACTATTCAGCGGCACATAATCGGAAGGTTTGATGGTAACTTACGACAATCCTTGCCCTGACATGGAGCATGCTCCTCTTTCGCAACTTGCTCGTCTGTCCACCGACGACCGCATTTGTCGCAGAGTGTGCTCGGGCCGTTGGGCCCTTTACGCCAATGCTTGGTGTCAGAGATCCCTATTACAGGTTAGCAAGTCCTCAGCGGCACGCGATTCTACGACGAAGAGCCTTAGAGGAGCACACTTACCACATTCGTCGCACGGGGCATGACCCTCTCTGGGTAATCTGCGACGAGGTTTCTCGGTGGCCACTGTCCCAGGCTTGTCCGTATCCGCTTTGTTCGCTGCGTCGTCGTCTATGGTCAGGTCCATTTCGGGGTAACGGCGCTCCGTCGACACAGCAGCCGTGACTTGGCCATCAGGATAGTCTTGGTCAGCCATCGGCACACCTTCTTCGTCTCCCTCCTCCCAATATGCTGCATCATCGTCCCATGACTGATAGGACGCTTCATCGGCTGAGTACTTGGGGTCAGAAGCGATCTCGTGCCCGTGTCCCTGTTTGTCAAGGGGAATCGGCTCGGTATTGCCACGCTCGATGCTTGTGCCGGGTGTCCTCGCACGCTCCGGCATCACTTGGACAGCTCGGGTACCAATGTCCACTGAGGCGGAAGTCGTGCCACGAGCATACTGCCACGCCCTCTCAGGTAGAGTCCAGGCATTCTCATTCTCTAATCCTGTTGTCGCGCCTGTCTTCTCACCAGCTGCTACTAGTTTTGCTGCTCGAGTAGCAATGTGCGCTAAAATATCAATGGCGTCGCGATGGGAACCCTATTCCGCGACGACCATAGCCTCCCCATCATGACCGGCCTGACCATTCGCCTCGTCGTCACTCAAGGTCAGATCGAGTATCCGAGCGTACTGGACGGTCAACCTCTGCAGCTCGCGGAATTTGCCTGTATTGCTCGTTAGTTGCCTTGCGTCTGTCAAACGTCCCGGAAAAGAAGCTCAACTCACCAAGAATCATGACTACGCCCTTCAGGAGCTCCTTCCTGTCCCAACCACAGAGGGTATCATCCTTGCTGTACCATCCCCGTCCGACCAGCTGATCGTCCCGGGCGCCCTTCTTCTCCTGCAGCAGGCCGCCCAGCCCCCCCAGGAGGCTGTTCAGCAGCTCCTCCACCTTGCCCTTGAGACCCTCCGCACCGATACGCTTTGCATACATGAATAGATATAGCCGGAATTCGTCCCGGGAGCCGAGCTGCATCGCGGCGGCAATGCGGTTCTCCAGATGTGCAATGCTGACGCTGCTCTCGAAGTCCTCGAACCCGTCCTTGGAGAGGAGCGTCTTGACCAGCCGCTGTAGCGTGTAGGCCCGGCCCCGGAGCAGGAAGTCGGTCGTGGTGTGGCGCTCGAGGTGCGGTATGATGCCAGCCGAGACATTGACGGCGTCTTTGTCGCCCTCTGCGGCCTTGGAGTCCGTGATTGGTCCCACGGCTGTTGACTGCAGGGCGCTGACGGACGAGTCGTTGCTGTTCCAATACTGGCTGCCGACCGCCCACCAGGCCTCAGACACGCGCTGCCAGGCTTGCATATCGCTCGAGTAGAAGTACCCGTCACCGTTGCTGACGGTGACCACCACGTTGCCGACACTGTTCAGCGAGGCCGAGGTGATGCCCGGGCCCGGTGTCGGGCCGTGCTGTGACAGCGGCGTCGTTGCAATCTCCAGGACAGGAGCGAGATTCACAGGTGGGTGAGGAACAGACATGGTCTTGATATTCCAGACATGCACCATGCCTGCAGCGGTTACGCACATAAGCCAGTGCTCACGGCAGTCGAGGATCACTGCCTGCATTTCCAGCACCAGGGCATTGATTAACCGCCGGCCCGCCGGGGTCCAGACGTATATCGTCGAGTCTTCGCAGGCCACGGCCCAAAAGTGTTTGGACGCGGTGACAAGGATGACAGCTCTGGGAAGAAAGTCTTGCCACAGGACAACTCCACGTTTCGAGACCGTGATATGGCATGGTTCTCGGATCGAGGCGGAGTTCTTGGCCTCCAGAACGATGTTCTCTGGGATCTTGCTAGCGTCCTCCAGTGTGGTGTCCCCTTGCAAGACGCCTCGTTCAAGAGGTCTAAGAATATGTGATCGTACCTTTGGCACGGCCAGTCTGACTCTGCTTGTAGAGATGGAGGGATTCAGCACCACTGGCCGCAGGTATTCCGGTGTGGGCACGAGACCCTGATCCGGCGCTGTCGTTTGCGCAGGCTCAACACCGTTGACGCCATCTGCGACGATGGGTACTGGTCCTCTGGCGGAACGCTTGGCGGCAGGGTCTTCGTCCTCTGCACCGTCCATAGCAATCGCCTTCCGCTTGTTTCCAAGTAGCATACTTGCTATTCCGCCTCGTGGCAACCCGTCATACGGCCGCGAAAGGTCAAGGATGGTCTGTGGCGCGTCGTTTTGTGCCGCCTTCGTAGCGGTAGTGCCCACGAGTTGTGCCTGTGGGAGAGAGGACGTCCCCGTCCCTGAAGATGACACTAGCAGCGGAGCTACTCTCTTCTTGCCGTCCTTGCCTATGGTGACGCGCGACTTCAGCTGTTGTATCCTTTCTGCCGTCTTGTCCGCGCTTTCTTCTGCCGGCTTGTCCTTCTCCTTCTCCGTGGGCGGCTCCGAGTCGCCGTTGGTCTCACCATTCTTGGCAGCTGCCTTCACTCCGTTCGTTGGCGGGGGGCTATCCTTTTTCGCCGCTGAGTAGTCACCCATGAGACCTGCCATTCTCGTCTCGGCTCCGCGTAGCTCACCAGCCTTGCTGTGATTCTCAAGCTGCAGGCCCTCGACATCCTCAGCGAAGCCCATGCCCTTCCTGGAACCGCCGTACTTCTGGAGAGCCTTGTCGTTCTCCTCAGCTTTCGCGACGTATCCTAGTTCTCCGAGCTCGAACTTGATGACCAAGATGCTTCCGTCAAGGCTCGAGGCAAAGAGCGTCTGTCCATCCGGCGTCCACGAAAGGTCCGATATGGATTTCGATGCCATGTCCTGGCAGACCAACAGCGGCCGCGAGTTGTTGGTATTCCATATGCTCAGCGTCTTGTCCTGTCCCGCCGAGGCAATAACCGTCACGAGACTGCTAGGGGCGTGACCATTTGCGGCTCCGTTCTCGGGAGGCTTTTTTGTGTAAAAGAGCCTCGGGGAGAAGGCACAGACTTCAGTCGGGCCTTCGTGGCCGATCAGATTGATCTCACTGTCCCAGGTCGTTCGTTCTATGATAGCCACTGAGCTGACTGGACCGTTGACCGCGTTGGCGGCAGCGATATGGTTACCGTCGGGAGACCAGCTGCATCGTCGGAAGTAGGTCGTCAACGGCGAGCTCTTGAAAGGTGCGCTGATGGTGTGTTGCAGTTGGAAGTTGTTCATCATGTCGTGCTGGGTGGCATTGGGGGCGGGCGAGGTGAAGCTGAAGATCTTGATGGTACGGTCGTCGCTTGCGGTGGCGAAGAACTTGTTGGCGGGATCGAACGTGATGCCCTTGACGTGACTCTGGTGCACGGCCAGAGTCTTGAGCTTCTCGAAAGTGTGGCCGGACCAGACGACGATTTTGGAGTCGAGGCCGACTGACACGAGGAGCGAGTTGTCATAGCTCCAACCCAGGTCTTGCACATCGTTCTCGTGCCCGACGAGTCGCTTGTATGTCTTCCAGTTCTCCACCGGCGGGGGCTCGTTCGTCCCAAAGGATGCCTGGTGGGAAGGAGGGTTGCTGTCGAGGTGGTAGATGCAGATGATCTTGTCGTCGGCCCCCGAGGCAAGATAGCGGCCGTTGGGAGAGAAGCGAACGGAGTGGATGGTGCCGAGATGGTGACTCATGTGGCATAGCTGCCGTGGTTTCGTGTAGCTTGGGTCGTCGGCATTGTAGATGGACTCGGTCGACCATACGCGGACATGGCCATCTACGTCCACCTCGTTAGAATGCTTGCAAATGAGCTTGTCATCAGGTCATATCACATACCTCCACCAGCCGTTGCGAGTCTCTTGCCGTCAGGAGAGACGTGGCAGCTATAGACCTCGAAGTCTTTCTGTTCGCCTGAGTCCTTTGTTAGCACGCGGACACATGTTACTTGGATAACCGCCAGTCGAATGCACTGCACCTACCACTATGGCTTAGCCACGACGGCTTGATGATATGCATGTTGGCAGCGTGGATGTAGCAATGTTGTGTTCATGTCGACAAAGTCTTGAAGTTGGGGTAAAGGGACAGCTGGAGCAGGAGAAGATGTTGCGTTGTGCTCAAGGGCCGAACGTCAAAAGTTAAAGTCGCGACGGGCAGCCGCGATGGCGGTCCCGAAACTCAAACTCGCGACTGCTCTGCGCAGCGGCTCTTTCCGGGGCATGACGAGCTCCCGCTAGCGTTCATTGGCTGAAACGGATTAACACTTTGGGGCACTTTGGCGCGCGTTGCCGCCCTAACTGCAGGCTACCTTACGTGTAGCTCCTGCCACCTGAGGACTCCACAGTTGACCGCAACGGCCCTGTGCTTCCACTTGCCTTCGAGCAATGTCCCTATGCTGTGTCTCTTGCCTGCAATCTTGAAGTCTCAAGGTAATGTCTTATGTCCCCCTTTCTATTAGCCTCTAGGTAATCTAAGGCTTTTCCCACGTCTGGTGACAGGGAAATATCCGCTCCTCTCTCTGGAGGACGTCTCGCGTCTTGTAGCGGCCGGTCAGCTAGTGTCCAACAGCGGTATGTAACAACCTCAACACCCTGAGCAAGCGACGCAAGCCTTGGAAACTTAACAAACCACCAGCACTTAATCCATTCTTCTCTGGCTGGAGAACCTGGATATCTTTCTTCCTTTGGTATGAAGGTATCTGTTGCGACGAGGCAGCCCGGACCCTTACCGGGTACTAGCATGTCCCTTCGACGCTCTTGGCTCCCCTGTCGCCCCCTTCCATTAGAGAAGCGTTGTAGATCGCTCGCAACAGGGCTCAGGACACGCAAAAGCATCTTTTATTCCGGTGAGCACGCCGGCTAGAACCCTGCGGTTTTACACGACGAATGACGTGGCTCTTTGGTACTGGGTTCACGTCACCCAACGGTTGATGACGACTCCTCCATGGAAGGATGGTGATGGGAGCAGGGGCCAGGGCGTTCGGCTGCCTCGACTCAATCACCGGTGGAAGCCTGAGCTGGATGCAGGGGCTTTGTTTCTATTTATGAAGGCAATGCGCGCTGAAGGCGTATCGCGTCTTGGACCAGGCGAGACCTTTGCCGCTGTTGATGGGCGCATCTGCATGCAAAGCATGGGGTTCACGTTGTGTGTTCGAGAGCCCAAACCGGAGATCCATGCGGGCACTTGAATATGCTAGTAATTTGAACCTGCCTCGCCGACTTGCAGTCAGGAAGACAGCTGGGAGTCTGGTCGCACTTGTGGTACTGCGTCTCACACCGCAGACCAACAACAACAACAACAACAACAACAACAACAAACGCTAACATGCCACAAGCTTGGAAGACTAATAGCGTGGCATTAATAGCCGGATAGTAGGATGCCAGTTGAGAGTCAATGGGTGATAGTAGGGGCTGAAGGCTACCTTACCAATGCCAAAGCTGGAACGCGAGATTTGCTACGGAACATGCGCCAGAGGAGGATGGGTCGGGATAGCCTCATTTTCTAGACAAGACGTTAGGTCGGGTGGGTTTCGGCTCCGGCAACCTTCAGTGGGTCCCCCCGTCCCACCGGAGCCTTCCTGCCACTCACCAAAGATAATAAAACGCCCGCGATCCAAAAACTGCGCTATTCCACTCCTTTCACCCATTGTGTAGCTCCTCGACTCTGATCACCTGTGCCCGGCACCAGAACTATCCAAATGGGATAGTCAGTGGGATCGGCGTTGGGGTGTATCTCGGAGAACATGTCCTTCAGTTTCGGAAACGATCGCGGGCGGAAAATGGAAGGGTAGGAACACTCGTCCACGCCGGCCGCGCCTGAAAGTGGCGATAATTGCAGCTCGAAGCTCGAAGCTCGAAGCGGCCAGACATTCCCCAGCTTAAGCTTCGACTTCGAGCGACTGTCTCCGTTAAGGTTGTTTCATCCATGCATGGGCAAGACAACGTCATAACTGGAGCTTGACACGGCCGCGTGTTGGTCATGTGTCGAGACGAAGACAAAGAATGGGACACGCGCGGCAACGAGCGCCAGGTTGGCTCCCGTCGTCCACTGCTTACCACCGACCTTGGAGTAGGTATTGGGATGATTGCGACGGGCGCCTCCAGATTGTTTCTGACCGGGAAAGAAAGCGGCAGATTGTTGGGTTGTCCGGGTGCCTCAAGCTTCAGAGTTGTTGAAGAAGTGGTGAAATTGTCCACCTCGGTCGATCTCTGCGCTCTCGTTGCTGCAGGAACTCGAAAGGTGCTATATTGGGCTCCTGTCAAGCGGCAGCGAATAAAGTGCGCCTAACAGAAGGCTGCTCGACTCAGTGCGTGCACCTATACTAGCATAAGGGGCAGCAAGAACAGGGAGGGGAGGGGGGTGATCTGGTTGATTTGAGACGCAGCATCACTCCTGCCGTTGCTGGTGCAGTGCAGCCAGCGCTGCTGGCTTTCGACCCCCAGCCACCCCAACTTTGTTTTCTCTTTCGTTTCGCGCGACGACATCCCACTCCTCTTCATCATCATCTCCCAGCAATTTCGTGTCCGAATCTTGATCGCAAAGCTCTAACTCCCGCAAATTCTATCATCGCATTTGACGCGCTTTCGCATCATCTACTATTTGATCATTTCCAACTGGTAAGTCAGCCTGCACGCGCGCGACGAGCTGGCGCATATCGCGGCCAGAGTCCGGGCGCATCGCGCCGTATTGCGTCGCCTCGTGTCGCCAGTCGCTCCTATTGCGCTCCAGACCGTGTCATGGTCGATGCGACATGCTGACGGATACAACCAGCCTATAAAACCCACGCGAACTATCGAAATGGCTCGCGAAGGAACACGTTCGGCGACGGGCAACTCTAAGCCCCGCGTCTTCCCCGTCGTCGACACCGCGCCCGCCGTCAAGCGTACCAGCACCAAGCCCAAGACCACCAAGGCCGCTCCCGCCACCAAGAAGGCTGCTGCGAAGCCCACTGGCGTGACCAAGAAGAAGGCGGCGCCCAAGAAGGAGAGCGGCGTGGTTAAGAAGGTACGTATATATACATCTGGCGTTCTAGCGTCCTGACCGCCCGGGACCCGCGATACCTGCAACACACAAGGCCTGCGTGGCTGCATGTAGGGAACAGCTAGCTAACTCTCTCTCTCTCCCAGGTCAAGGCTGCCGTGAAGAAGGTGGAGAAAAAGACCGATAAGGCCGAGAAGGTGAGTCTGTCTTGCTCTACACGCGCGTCTCCACGAGACACATGTTCAGGGGCAATCGCTGTCCTTCTCATCTACACCTCGCTGCACTAGACCGAGCATTCTGCTGACCAGCATACGCAGGAGACCAAGGCTGCGGCCAAGCCCAAGACTGCAAGCAAGAAGAAGGAGCCCATCGCTGCCGCATGAAGCCGCAGCGTGTTCCCATTTTCCGACTTCTGAACTTTGCCTCTTGGTGTCCTCCTCTTGGATGTCACTGTCTGTGTTTTCTGTGCGCTGCCTGGCCTCGTTTGTATTTTTTGTTGATTTCTTTGGATGGATTCCGTATGACAACTGAGCGTCGGGGTTTTTCGGTCTGCAGGGATGTATGGGATCGCACATTGAGCTACTTTCTGTACGTATGCAATGCTGGGTTATTCATGAATTCGCATGTCTTGTTGCTTTGCTTTCGTTCCATCCTGTCCAGACAAAGCCACTTCTCTCCTGTGCGCACCTCCCTTGCCGTTTCTGCGAACGACAAATCTTGGTTTCCGACCCGGATTAGTCTGTACCACCTCTCCTTGCGGGCCTAGGCGTCTCGTCCCATGACACTCAGCAGGGGCCGGGCTCAACTATCGAGTCATCCCATGGCAACAGGCGCTGCCCAAGCTCTTCCACTGAATGAGCATGGTTTCTTCGAGTGCAGGTCACCAGAGCCCAAGGATAACTTTCAGCGGATGCCGCGTGTCAGGCCTGCTCGGCTGAGGATCGGATACTATGGTCATCCTGGAGCAGCAGAAGACCACCATGGTACCTGAATGGTCGAGCGGTTACGTGAGTCAACTTCCCCGGACCTTCACCACAGCCCATGAGCCACTCCAAGAAGTCAAATACACGAGTGGGTACATCACCGTTCTAAGGTTAAGTGGTCGAGTGGAATCCGATCACTCTCACTTCAGACACGACTCTGACAGTCGGGTTGGGCGCAGCAGGTCCCGAGTTCAATTCCGGCTCGGTCGACTCCCACCTCGGTCTGATGCAGTCGCGAACGAAACACCCCATAGTCCGAAAGGGAGGCGCAAGAGCCACTATGCGGACAAGTTAGGGGCTGGGCCTGAAACGAAGAAGGAACCTTGGGTTTGTTCTTTTTGCTCTAGGTTCTGTTTTCTTGATGAGGCAGGTGGCTGGCTGCCCGTTGGTTTGCTCGCTTTGCCACGGCCCATGGGTGCTTCTGCCTGCTGTTTTGCGCAGGGAACCCATCAGTTAGCACTTCAGTTTGCTTACGATAGGGTACCTAAGGTAAGTCTCGCTGAAGTGGCATAAGACGCCAGTCACGGCAGGGACCAACAGCGTGGTGGGAGTGGGATGGCATGCTTTCCATCTGGTGTAGCCACTTCAACTCCTGGCCGCGGTAACTCTCCAATAGGTAGATATTTGCTTCCAGTCGAGCCTTCGCCAATGGACCTCCGACCATTGCAAGTGCGAAACTGTGCCATGCTGTCACCACGCACTTATCCACCCTAGCTTAACACCATTAGGATACCCAACGCGGGAAGGTCGTCGAATCGAACGTCAGAGCACCTCACGCCCCCCAACAACATCCTTCAACATCCTCGACTTCATGTCTAGGTGCCGCTCTGCAATATCTTTTTTGCCCATCAACCTCTTCATTTTGCCTAAGCTCAGCAATTACATCTCCTGCACTATCATTACGTTGCAGTCATGGAACCAGGAGAGCCGGATCCCCCAAAGTCAAGGGCGCGCGGCGTCCAGGATCCCGGACGCAAGGTCTTAGTCAAAGTAGCCCAGGCGGCACTCCGATCCAAGTTGTGGGAGAGCTTTGCGATCGACCCGCGCGAAAAAGTCGGCCGCATCATCGACAGCCGGGAGCGTACCGGCGTCCTCGCCAAGGAACTTGCTGAGAGGTGGTGTTGGCTAATGGGAGACGACCCAATCCAACAAAGCAATATCTGCAAGTGGCGACTGCGCTGGCTGAAGGCCTTGAAGAATTCACAATGTGGCACCGGACGAGACACCACGCTGCTACCGGCAGCATGGGGCCGGATAAACAATATCATGAACAACAGCCCTTACTTCGTGGCCGACCTGCCTCGTCACGCCGCTTCCATCATAAACATCGACCCGTTGGTGCAGTCGGAAGGGGTCTGGACAGATTTGAGCATTCGCGGCACGCAGAAGCCTGTCGATGGCAGAGCGTGCTTTGTCTTCCAAGAACATACGCTGAACAAACCAGATATCTGTCGCAGTTGGAGATCGTTACAGCATCACCGCTTCTCTTGGGAAGTTCCGCCCATGGACAGATACAATGCTCTCCGATATCTTCCCTCGAGGCGGCCCGAAGAGCCCGTGGAATACAGAGACTATTTGGGCGAGCTCACAAGCCAAACCGCAAGGGGCAGAGTGCAGTTTAACCTGATTTCGAAGAAAAGTTCCAGGTTGGACATCAAGATCACTCGCGTTTAGGAAACCAAATCCGGCGGCGAGAGCTTATACATGGCCAGGGCCCTAGATGCCGGCATCATGAAACATTCGTCCGTAAGAGACGAGTACCCAGCACTCCGACACGTCTGGACGCCGTACGACCCAGAGCTACACTTCCGCGCTTGGTACAAGGGGGCCACAAACCTGATCTGGCTCTGCGTCTGCGCGGAACGGGTCTACCGACAGTGCAGACATCTCGAGGACTTTTTCACGTTCAATCAAAACCTCCACGAACTCTCAAAATCAGTCCGTGAACGCGAGGCGCGCATGTCGGAAGGCGTCCCGCCGCCTAGTCCCCTTCTAGGGCCGCTCAGGGCGCGTTTCCCCGGCGACCTGACCTTTGCCCAGGAGACCGACAGGGAAGATTCCTTATCGGATCTTAGCCTCGAGGACGCTGATTACCAATACACGGAAAGCATAAAAGTCCTTGAGAGCGTCGAGCAGGACGTTGAGGGACCGGCTCGTCAACACGGATCCGAGACCATTGGGGAAGGAGACCTTACCCTGGAAGACCTCTCGGGAGAAGCTGTCGTGGAACACGTCGAAGATCCAGAGAGAGCTTGGTCCCCAGAAGAGCTAGCCCTGTTGGCCCTCCAACATTACCCAGAAGACCTACTTCTCAGCCCCAAAGAGGGCCCAAAAGACCTAGACCTACCTCTCAGCCCCGAGGAAGACAGCCATGTCCAGGGAGGCGACAACACTGAAGATGACTGGCCGCTCTTTCGAGAGGAGGATCCCAGGCCCGGGGGGTCGCCGGAGCCTTTCAAAACCGTCCAGAGCGACCAGGACGTATCCGAAGGGGCCACACAGTCCCGGCGTCTGCGCGAGGACCAGTGTGGGCGTGTGTATGCCAAGACGCAGCCCGACATCAGCGCCGGCCCTAGCTCTGGAGAAAACGCGCCTGCCCCGTCTAACGCACAGGCTAGCTTCTATGAAGAGGGCGATGCGCTGGCAGCATCGTCCTCAGTGGCACAGAATGTCCACCCAGGGACCGAATTACGGGTGAGCGACGACGCACCAGCACAGTCCGAGGTTCCACAGTCACAGAACCTCGAGCGGGAACCCCCGAGGGACAGGAGCCCGAAAGCACAGTCCAACCCGCCCCGGCCACATGCTGCCGAGCAAGATCCCGAGCCAGAGCCAGAGCCAGAGACCGAGTTTTATTTATAGGAAGAGCCAGAGTCTCCGCCGCAGCAAGAAGCCCTGTCGGCTTGCAACACGCCGGCAGGCCACAGGGATGATCATACACAGGATGCCAGCCCGCAGCCGGAGGTACAGCCGGAGCCCCACGGACAGCCACAGCAAGACGCACAGGGAGCGCTGCAGCACGACGCAGAGACAGAGTCAGACACAGAGTCAGAGCAGGGGCTGCCGCCAATGGTCCACATAGACCCCATCCCCTTACCCAACCCAGAGCCGGATGCGCAGCAGCAACCGCCGGCACAGAAGCCAGCACAGGCACCACAACAGCAGGCAGAACAACAGGCGCGAGACCAGCAAGACGGATATGCGCTGGTAGATCCCTCGGACGAGGATCGCTGTTGTGATTGCTGGCCTTTCCGTTTTCGTTGCGGCTAGCTCCCGGTGACTGTACGCCTTGGAAGGCAGACGTCATCGGGCAAGGCCATGGTGTCGGGTCAGACAACAACGCGAGGGGGGCGGGACATCGACGTGAACTTTCAGCGTGGGCAAAGAGATCGAGCTTGGTGGTAGCGTCAGCGTGTGACTTTCTTTGGAACCTATGGCCTGGGTGGACTTGCAGGATCTACTTCCGGAGCAAAGGGGCGTTTATGGACGGACGTCGCTTCTTCAACCTCCGGATTGTTTGGTGTTCACAAAGTCGTTGTTCTGGATCTCCGGTGTGCGACGTCAGCGAGTCTTGGTTATGTAGATTGTATGGGGCAGCAAACAGCGATTTTCGTAGCTCAAGGTATCCCGCTGAATCAGCGTTAGGTAAATCATAGCAGCTTTTCGCTATCATCGCACTGAAGACCCGCTGCGGCTACTGTGTGAGTGACGGGGTGATGGTCGTCTTCAAGTATGCGGAGTGGCATGTGTTCTGGCACCATCACACTCCAGCTACCATGCGCTCGGGAGTGTAGAGTCTTTGAAGTCGTCATCTCAATATGTGATGTCAAAGACGTCTCAGCAGCTCCAGACGATGCGGCCTTTGCAGATCCTACAATGCATGAAACGCCCAAGTGGTTAAGGTCGCGCTAATACTATGACGGTCCCCAGGAATGGACCAATCAAGGCCAGGCCACCTGCCCCAATAGGAAAGAACGTCTTTTGCTCGTGAAGGCTGCTCACTGCTAACCACCTCTCTTCTATAGGACATGTTGGAGGGCGGGACTCTCGAGTTTGTACAAACCTTAAAAAACAGCTTGACATGGCGACGCACCGGTTGAGCCGAAAGTATGTAATTGTAGCAACGGCGTTGCGGAAGATAGTGGTGGGACATCGGGGGAAATTTGCGACGAGGTCAACAAATCCGCTCTATCTGAGGATAACAATAGCCAGACTCCAGAAGAGAGAAGCAGAACAGAAAGCGACTAGAAGGAACAAAATAGGTGGACGAGATGACCCCTCGACGCATGACAAGAAGGGGCAATTCGAGAGAGATCCATAGCCCTCCTCTATCAGCTCATCGCAGAGTCGAGATCCTTTTATCTCGACAACCACTTAAGCTCAGCCAGCATTCTGACATCGAGTCCAACCTGTTCCCTAGCCTTCCCACGACGAGACGCCATCAAACTCCCAGCCTACCATTCAGGCCACAACGCATCCCGCCGCCCCATCTCCAGCAGCTACCTCCTCGCCGATCTTCCGCCTGCCACGCTCCTCGTCCCCAGAGCCATCACCCATATTGTGCACATAGCCTGACTTCTTCTTCCGTGTGTCGATCCGTACCGCTCTCCCATTGACCCTGCGCTGCGCTCCCGAGCGATGTAAACCTAACGTGTACTCTGGCATCCGTCTCCAGCCAAGAGGGACTCTGGGGTAGTCTGTCGCCGGTGCTGAATTTGCCGAGTGCAAGGGTTGAGAAGCGCCGTTGTCGTGCGCCGGGTGGGCGTCGGTAGTGGCATGTGAAGTGAGAACTTGCGGTCCGGGAACGGAGGGAGTGGAGGATGTAGGGCCGGCCCGGCCGGGTGGCTCCGAGGCTGGTGTGTTCCCAAGTGACATGACGTTTGAGAAGGCCAAGTGAGTGTATGCGGACTGTGTCGGGCCATGGAAGATTTGCTTGCCGTGATTGATGTTCCTGACGGAAACTCGAATGTTGGAGGAGCCGGACTGTTCCTTCCTGACGATAAGTCAGCATGAACCTGTCTTCATCTCGGATGTCACTTGGTAGGTACTTACAGGCGGAGGAGGAGTAGGAGCGGTAGGGGGGGAAGTAACGGGCTTTATCAGGCCAGGGACTATCTGCCCGTGGAAGCCCTGGTCGAAGTGTTCCTGGTGGTGTAGTGCTAGGCCCTGTCAATATGGGAGACTGGCGCCGAGACGGAAGACCCCAGCTGCATGCAGCGCTTCGAGTGTGTGCAGGTGTTACAGGCACCGGTGAACGTCCCTGAGGCAAGACCAGAGGAGGAGACGTGCCTGACATTGCGTACATTCCTGATCTTTGGAAGAAGCTGAGGTACTCGTCATCACTGTTGTCGTCCGTGACCTCCATCTTTGTTGGGAGATTGTAGGGGCCCGACATGATTCCGGTGACGATTGGGCAAGACAATGTAGTTGACCAGAAGACTTGCTTTAACACTAAGAAAAGAACGATTACCCTCTCGAGTGATGGCTCAACGAAGAGAAGAATGATTGGTCTGCATGTTGGGGGCAGCCTCTTATACAGAGGCGCACGGTGGCCGGTGGGCGTGGTGACGGGTGTATTAAGGTTTAACGGGAGTCGTAATAAGGTTCAACACTCTGGAGTCTGAGACAGAGTCCACACTAGGGAGTCACCGATACAGGAAACATGCTCACCAAGCCATGCCACAAGAAGAATGCACCTTAAACTATGTACAAGGCGGTCTCGGAGACGGATAGACGAGAGACATGAACCATAACCTCCCTAGCTGCATATCCCGGCATTCGGACATGGCTTACTAGAGAGTCACACTCATAAGCACTGCGAATAGTAGTCATTCTGCTTCTGGCATGCGTATCCTGAAGCGCACGCCGTCGGCCCAGTCCATCCGATCCCTCCGCACTGCGCCCAGTGCTGAGCAACAGCAGTCGAAGTAGGCGAGGAGCCTGCACTGGTGCTCGTCTTCGACGTGGAAGCGCTGCTGCGGACCGTCGTTGCCAAGGTTGTGCTCGTGCTTCTGATCGTCGTCGAGGTCGTTGTGCTGGCGGGTTTGCTCGTGACGGATACTCCCGTGGTCGAGACCTTACTCGTCGTTGTGGAGGGCTTGACGCTCGTTGCGCTGCTGGTACCATCATCCCCGCCCGCAATGGCACCAGATGCGTAGAACACGCCGCGCCCGTTGGTACCGACGTACACTTGGTTGGCCTTGTTGGCGCTGCCAGCCAATTTGCAGCTTGCGATCGACCCGAAGCCCTGGCTCCCCTGAATGTCTGTCCAGCTGGCGCCTGAATCGGAGCTGGCGTATAGCTTGTTCCCTGCCGAGCCATTGCCGAAAGCATACACGTTCCAAGTTGACCCTGAACCCAATCCGAGAGCGATTTGCTGCGTGTCCCTGAGGCCAGCACCTGCCTGCACGAAAGTAGCGCCGAAGTCCGAACTCTTGAAAATACCGACGTCGGTGCTGACCCAGACTTCGCCGGCCGTGGTGGGATGGACTGTGATATCACGGACTGATGTTGCAGACCCGAGAGCGCCGCCCTTGCTGAAGTTCGAACCTGTATCAGATGAGACGTAGAATGTTGCACCAGACCCACCGTAGAAGTACGTATTCTTCCGCTTGTCGCTGGCAATCACAGCGCCTGAGGGTAGAGACGCAACAGCCGAGAATGTGCCCTGGTTCTGGGACCTTAGCACGCCGTTGCTAGACGTTGACCACACCACTGTATCGGCGTCGGCACTATAAGTCACTGTACCGCCATACGGGCCACCTGCAGCAGCAGCATAGTCTGTTTCGAACACAGTCAATAAAAGGTTTCGGGGTGCATATGCATGGCTGAATGAACTTGCCTATGTTCCACGTCGCACCACCGTCGGTCGAGACTCCGATTTGCTGCACACTCGCAGAGGCTGCATTACCGACCCGCACAACGTTGGAAGGTTTATTGCCTGCATAATCCACGCTTGTAGACGTCGCGTATGTAGGGTTTTGCCAGTATGTCGCCGGCGAAGTCGTAAGGACGTCGGCGGATTTGAACGTGAAACCGTTATCGTCACCCACAGCGACCAGCAGCTCTGGGCCCGAGGGCGCACTCTGCAGGTCCTGCACAGACATTTCTTCAATGCCATCCGCCAGTACTTGAATGGTGACATTGTGGGTCGTGTCCCATTTGGTCAGATCATGTCCGCCAAAGAGCGTCAAGCCGGTGCCGTAGAGCCAGTGGTCGCTGTCCAAGGGATCAATCTCCAGAGTCTCGATCATCCAACCCAGATGTTTCGTATCGGCATTGATAAACGGATCGACCCAAGGCGCTTTTGCGGTCGAAATACCGTAGTAGAGGTTCTGGGTCGGGTAGCTTGCCCATTCCCAGATCTTGGACCAAGTCGTTCCTGAATCGGTGCTCCTGAATAGCTGCGCATCGGGCCACCACGAATTCAAACTGGCGACGACCAGAGTGCCAGGCTCCTGCATGTCGAGGCCGAGTCCGCCGAAGCCAAAGTAGAGATCACCTCCTGATACGGGCGTGATGTCCTTCCACGTGCCAGCAGTGATGTCGTAGCGGTACACAGCACCTAGTGTCCCGTCATATGGGCCTGCGCCATCTGCGTAAGTGATATAAATTGCCTTCTCTGTCGGCTGCAGTTTGCCTTTGTGTGGGAAGTACTTCCCTGGCTGGCCAGCGACTGGCGACCAGGTCGCACCCGCATCGTTGGACACATACACTGACGCGGTGGTGTTGTCAGCCGTTCCGACAAAGATGCGGCTTGTTGCTCCGTTGAGAAGACTGGACGTGGAGTCGAACGTGATCCATGCCAATCCCACCTTGTCGGAGTTGTAACCGCTGGTATCTGTGGCGTCAGGAATGAATGTCCCCACGGCAGTGAAGTTGGACACTTTTGTCCAGGTGACCCCGGCGTCTGTCGACTTCCACAGCCCATTCCCGCTTCTCGCTCCAAAGTAGAGGATCTTGGAGTTTTGGGGGTCCACGGCAAGACGTTCTCCCATACTGTGTTATATCAATCAGTTCGAGGTCATGGTCACTGAGGTCTCTCCACCTACCCTCGGCCAGGCATATTACCACCGACCTTGAAGCTCAGTGTGCTGGTCGACCATGTTGCACCCTTGTCTGAGGATCTGATGATGGCACCGTTATTTGGATCCCATGAGTTCGTATACATGCCTACAGCGGCGTAGACCTTGTTCGCGTCGCTCGGATCAAGCGCCACAGCGTCGACGCCCCATTTGTTCCAACCGGCATCAGTGGCGATGCTATCCGTCACTGCTGTCCAGGAGTCGTCCGCGTTAAGCCTGTACAGACCCTGTTGATATAACCTTAGCCAGGCAACATAGATTACGAGAAATGCCTCCTTACCCCGATATCTGTTCTTGCGTATGCCACACCCTTGGTCTGCGGATGGAAAACGATACCTGGGACGAAGCCTCCGCCTCCACCGATCCTTCATCGAAGTTAGCATGATCTGCTGGGGAACACCAGACCGTCACCAAGGTTAACTACTTACTTGACGTTCTGCCATGTCAATGCAGCCCTGGCAGATGCCGCTGCTACGAGAAGCAACTGTGCTGTGTGGAGGTACTTCATGATGTGCAACTGAAGAGCAGGCTGCCGTTCAGATCGAGGCCCTCACCAGCACACACAACCCAAAGTGGCGGTTTAGCTCATCATATAGACAACGCATGGTAGCAAAGTCTTGGCTATATTGCTTCCCGTCTTCCCGCATGAAGATCATGTCCTTGCAGCTCGACCCCGGATTACTGGCAAGCGATTCCTGGATCGCTTGCGGCTTGTAGCAGCATGTATGCGGAGTCGGCACCCAAGCTTGTTTGCACCTAGATTTTCCCACAAATCAGTAGTCCCCTTGTTGTTATTTGGCTTTAGACCCGTGTTGTTTGATGTGCTCCGAGCTGCCGGCAATGCGACGCCAACTGAACTTCCATGTGGCGGGCCGGAGCATCTGCGTCCGGTTCGGCAGGGGTAGGAAAAACAGAGCAACGACGGGCGGTATCTGAATCCCCGCTTCACCTCGGTATTCTGGGTGCAAGGAGATCTTAGAAAATGCTGTAGGAACGGCTGATAGCATCGCCTTCCGGATTGCTGGACCTGAGGAATCAACTTCACCATGGCAGGTGAGGGAAGGACATACGCAGAGGCACAGCGCGGGATGGAGTTTCTGTCGCAATGGGCTCGTAACCCATCTCGAGTTCGACACTCAGTTTGTGGTTGATTGAGCCGCAATATCGAAGGGTGACACCCGAAGTTGCCCATGGAAACGCATCTCTGGTCGATCTCAGAGCTGCATACCCGTCGGTCGATGTTCCAGTCATCCCCATCCGAGTGCTCGGTTACAGCACTCTATAGGCGTCGTCAATCACCCATCTGCCCAGTCTTGCACCACCTCCGATCCACATACTGGCGTTCAGATGTTTGTATGTACCGTTCATCCCCCCGTCTCGAGGTGATGTACTGTACAACCTGACCCTGTAGTCTGCCAGACTCACGGTGTCGGCAGCCAGGGCATCGAAGAGCTTCTCGAGCGCCTCACGGTCTCCGGCTCGGACGGTCCGCCAGCCCTCAGTGTGCACGGTGATATGAGCGCCGTCGTCCGTCTTGAGCAGATAGTGCGTGTTGGCGTGCGTGCTGAGGTCCAATTCGACGACCTCGTTGTCATGGCCGCCAGGGACCACAATACCTTTGCCCCATGTGGCGCTCAAGTGCCCGCCATCGAGGCCAATCCAGCTGCGGTGGTCTCCTCCGGCGGCAGTAAATCCGATTGGGATGTTCTCAGCGAGCTTGCAGGCCAAGCGAAAGTCGTGCTGGAGACTTGGACGGACAGCTTGAAGGCTTCAGCAGAGAACCCCACCGGTATCGTGTCGCGCAGATCGGGCATCTTGGATGCGAACCCCACGTCTCGCTCGTGCTCGTGGGCCACGGAGAGATCTTCCCCACAGGAAGAAAACCAAACCTCGGCAGTCGAGTTCCTCACGGGCTCATCTTCTTGAACATCAATCAACACAACATCAATTCTGCCTCTTGCAGAATCGACATTGATGTGGAACAGAACCATTGTTCCTACCGACTCATACTTGGACAGAGGTGTAAAGGCAATGCAACCGCCCAGTTCTTCAGCGACCACGGAAGGCTTGCTTGTGGCACACACCACTTACGGCTGACCAGACATTGTCAGAGAAGACCAATGCAACATCTCCCACTTGGAACCCTATGCTCCATGACTCTTTGTTATCCCATCGTGTCATCCGCTCGCTCATACCAACCTCAACCTGCATTCCTTCCCTTTGAGAACATCCACCGTCGGGCAGAGCATTGGACACTTCGAGAAATACAGGTCGTCCTTCACTGCAACTGGCCCGAACCGCGAGCAAATCCTCAAACTGCACCATATCGCACAGCACACCACTCTGGGACGCTCCTTTGGCACCGCTGACTCCTTCCCGTCCGTGTCTCTTCACAACGCCCATACAATGTCACGGTCCTCGGGACAGAAATGAGTAACAGATTCGGTCGTCACGGCGCATACGAGTTCCTTCACACCCAGAGCCTTCTCCTCAATTACCCTCGATCCCACGACAGCCCAACGGTCACCGTCTCAACCTTATGAAGCGGCCCATTGTTAAATCCAGACATACCCAGATCCCGCTGGAGTGGTGGTTACAACGCTCTCTCAACGGCAGGAAATACTTCTCCAGCGCCTCGCTTCCGTCAGCTGTCCTTGATCCAGCTTATAGCCCCCTCGTCTGACGAGACATAGATGGCCAGCTGCGCAACAACGCCATTGTGATGCGTGTTGCGAGAGCAATAAGAAGCGAAGATGCCAGAAACCCCCAGCTTCAGCCCGCGCCGATCTTAGCTCTCGCCACATCGGTCCAATCCGGGTCAATGGGTGGGAGCTGGAGCTTCATATTGACCAGCCTTAAAGTCGGTCGTTCGGCCTCTCGATAAATGTTACCGATTCCAGTGGCCGGTCACAAGACTAA
Organism: Coniochaeta hoffmannii; assembly: GCA_030052785.1. Lineage (NCBI taxonomy): Eukaryota > Fungi > Ascomycota > Sordariomycetes > Coniochaetales > Coniochaetaceae > Coniochaeta > Coniochaeta hoffmannii. Next base: position 274,601 of record JANBVN010000012.1, on the reverse strand, counting down.
CTGAAGAAAGGAACCGGGGCTACTGGGCAAAGCCAAGTGGTAGTTTGCGCCGGTCTTAGGCCCTTGAGCTTGAGCCTGCCATTCCGCTGGTGCTTGTTGGGCGATCTTCTGTTTGACAATCTGGGTCAACCATCTCAACAAGCTGGCCGTCAAGGGCTTCTTTGCGGAAGTTGACGACTGCTCTCCGCAGCTACAGATAAGAAATCGGACAGATGAGGAATCGAGAGACCTGAACGGCAACAAGTCGCAGTTGAAAACTGGTGAGCCTCCCTAGAAAATTCACGTGGTGGGGACGTCACCTGGCTTTGTGATCTTGGAGAGTGTGCCATCCAGTACATCAAGCCGTGGGGGAAGCTTCGATGTGAGAGATTAGATGATGACTCTCACGGGGGATTTCGACCGAACCTCCTTTTCTTCGGCACTCCGTTAGGCACGTCAAACTTTTGCCTCCACATTTGGTGCAATGCCCTGCCAAGATGATTCGGGGACTGTTCACATCGTCGGAAAGCCAGAGGGTAGCGAGACTAAGCGTGCTGTCGCCCTCGCCATTGGAGCCTACAGAGGAACAACTCCCTCAATGGCTAGAACGGGACAGTTCCTAGTTGCTGGAGAGCGGTTTGGAGACACGCAGTACTATGCTTTGAGCCTTGGCAAGGATACTATGCCCGTTGCCGAGTGCTCAGTTTCTCAGGAGTGCCACACTGCTAATGACTCTCTTCGTGTGAGAGCTACTATATGGATGCGAGCAAGTCTATGGACGTATTAATCAAAGGCGTTATTGAACGCATGCCATGAGCTGTCGCGGGGACAGATTGGTGTGTTGACGAGCGCGATGCTGAAGGTGAATAGAGACGTTCGTCAGGATCGATACTTCGGGAGACGGCGCTTGAGTCTCGCTCAGATGTCTGTGCCTTGAACTATTGGCGATGATTGCACTACAACTCGGGGCGCTGGCTCAACTCACGGCTAAGGCCAATCCCAGGGCCAATCAACGCAGATTCACTGGAGGGCTCACACGTCGGACCTCGACATCGTTGGCTTCTTTTCTACGTCATCCCGCTGTCTGACGACTCAGCATATGCGCCATGGGAAGCTATCAAGCTTCCAGTGCTAAGCGGCGTGATCTCATTGTCACTGAGTGCGAGCACACGCCGCAACTATGTGATGCGCACTAGCTAACGCTTTTGAACCGCGAAGCTGATTGTAGGGAAACATATTCAAGCTAGCATCGCAACACCTCCTCTGGCTTGGTCTAGGCGATCCTAGGACACATCCTCCAGCTTCAAGTTGATCGAAACAACCCCCAACTTGATAAAGCACTGCGTGGAGATATCACACAGACGAAAATGCGGTTAGGCTGCAATAGGGAACCGGATGGCTGAATGACCGTGCGACGAAGAACCGATGATATGGCCGGACCGCCACATGACGAACGACAGGACATCACGACTGGAACCCCAATCAAATACAACTTGGAGAGAGACGAGACATAGATACCGCTACGTAGCTTCTTCTGGAATTCTCCTGCCATTGTTTGGGACTTGGACAGATCCCTTGTTGCAACCGCAAGGTGATGATTTGCGTCAGCACACAATCATCGAGAGCCCTTGGTCCAAGCTTCGGCAACAGATCCGAACGGGAAATTTCCGAGATCACGCCGTTAGCAGACTCCTCTCGCCCGTTGAAGAGATGTCCACACCCCTGACATCCCACTCTCCCGCTGTTGATCCAGGCCCTCTTGAGCCCAACGCCGCTCGAGAAATGAACGACAGGCCAGTACGAGATTGGAATGCAACCCTCCGATACGCCTCTGGACTGCCTGTGAGCAGCTGTCAGCGTCCGGTTGTCAATCTCTTTGCGAATCAATTTGCTTAGGGCAAAGGTCGCAGGAGCAGCGAGGCAGAAAGCCAGCTGAAAAAGCCACGACGCTCTGGGTATCGGGTATCAGGTACAAGTCGATGCGGAGTGCAGGCTCCAGAAAGGGCACGCATTCCAGAGATAGGACTTGCCAACGCGTCCTGCATCTGTCTCTTGCAGAAGCGAGAAGACGCAAAACCAGGACTGGAAGGGCGATGTGGACAATCTGAGGTGGCAGGCAATCTCAGACCAATCTCAGACCAAAGTTGGATTCGTCGCAACAATTCGATGTCGACACCAATGCAACGGTGGCACACATCAACAAGACAGCCTCCGCCATTTCCTCGCTTGCTCGTCCGTCTCGGGTCATGCGGCCTGAAATGCGACCTCCATGTGTAGCATGTAGCAAATACTTCTGTCTCTGCCCCTCGTGTCGGAGCACAGCTGTGAATGGCTACTTCACCATGCCTGCCTGGGATGTCAGTCTTCAGCAAAGCTCACCCCACAATGCGTCTTCTGCTGCACTCGGTCAGGTGAGGTTCGAATCTCAGACTGTGATACGTGGTCGTTTATTAACTAGTCACGTCTACTATTGCAGTTCATATACAGCTTCGACAACAACATCTCCACACTCGGTCAGCTCCTGCCGAGCAGCGTTACACGTATGAAGAACAGCTGTCTTCTCCGCACCATCAAGCTTCCCCTCATCACGACACCACGACAGCGAGCCTAGCCCTTGACCAATTATACATACAACGGACCAATAACACCAGTCAGCAGCATCCCGTCTGGCGCAGGAGCCCATTAAACTCGTAATGAAGTGCCAGCATCGCGGAGTATGAGAAGCCACAGACACAGATAGAGCATCATCACAGTTCACAGAAGACAAGCACAATTCTAATTTTGATCATGACCAAGTGACACCGCAGAACCGAACCCCCCCGGCCTCGGATCCTTGTCCGGCTGTAGGACGCCAGCAACAAGGGCTTTCCCTGCCCTGTTTGACATCCGCGAGCCGTCGTTACATCGCGCAGAAGGCACCCGGTAAGCCAATCATCGTCGCCGAAACATTCGACGCTCTTGCGTCCGGCACGGATCGATCGCTTGCCGAACGTGACGCTTCTGACTCCGGACTCCGGACTGACCCATTCGAGATGGACAGGCGAGGAGAACGAAATACGACGGCGCAATATCAAAGCCTCCAGGGGCCACATCGCCAGATCACAGCTTTCTTCCGATCACAGAGTGTCATTGCGGAATCCCGTACTAGGACTTTGACAGCAGACGCGGCCAAGAGCTACGGGAAGTGGGCAACAGAGGTACAACGCTAGACTTGCGGAGCTAGGTGGCAACTCACTCGCTAAGTCTTGCCACTTTCGAACCAACACCGGCCAGACTGACGGAGCTGCCGTTTATCGGCTTCAAAACCGAACCGTTCCAACAAGGTTTTCTATTTCCAGCCCAAAATACCAGGTCCTGCCAGGTTTAGCCGACCGTTGCACAGCAGTATGTATGTACGTGGGCAATGTCACGTTCGATGCCACTGGCGGGGAAGGAATTTCGTGCTGTGTGCTGTGTGCATGGGCTTTTGTACGACAGGTTTGCCTGCACTGGCTCGAATGGTCCAACGCACTGGCAATGAGAGCTGCAACCCGCACTGCAAATGCCAGAGAGTTGCTAGTCTCGGCAGGTTCGGGATGCCCCCTTTGACAGAGACATCAGTTCACCGACAATGGCTGCCATTAGTATAACAGTAGTTTAACACGGTAAATGAGAGATAGGAGGCTTATCTAGCGCCCGTTCTTTACATCACACTCCTACCAGGAGCCAAAAGTACTGCTATATCAGCTTGTCGAGACGTCACAAACATCTTGCTTCTGCAATTAGTAGGCCCTTGATCCCTAGATATCGGCTTCTGATTGTTGCCGGAGCCCACCCTCCCAACACAGTACCGAAATAATCAATCGGTGGACGGCGACAAGCCGATAATCCATGTCGGTGGTGGCCGGCTCCCGAAGATGAGCCGTGGTACAACCTGCGCAGTCCCAGACGGAACGAGTGAATGGTCGGGTAGACACGGTCCGCAAGTCGGTTTCGATCCTTCGTAAGTGCACGCCGTGGAGTTGTCCCTAAGACTTTGCGCACAGCTCTTCGTATCTAGAGCTTAATCTGCCAGCTCTTGAAGCGGAGGCTGCCCTTGGGGAGAATGGTAGGCCAGCATCGGGTCTTTGGTCGCGTTGGACGATGGTCGACTGAGGCTCGCAAGTGCAAGCGCGTAGGCAGTGGTCACCCGGGAAGAAGGTGTGGAGAGCTAACAACATCGATTGCCCGTAAGCGTAAAGCGCCTTCTCATGAGTGGGTTAGTCTTGTAGCTCTCTAAGACACCTAAGCCGAAGTTTCCCCTCCACATGAGGAGTTGAGAGTTGTTTAGTTTGCTCAACGAAGGAGATGTAAGGATGGATCGGGGTGGTACATCCTTCGGAGGGAAACAAGCAATGGCTTAGTACGGGACTCGTGCAGTCTGGCACGAGCCTTGAAACTTAGATGTAGGAGAAGCCAGTGGGGGCTGCACAAGAGATATGGTTGATGGATTTAGTAGTTGTTGTCCCAGGAGGTCGCCAAATCTGCAAAAGAGCACTTGCATCAAGGGTCAGGACTTGAAGATAGCAACTGTTATCTGAGAGGTTGTCAAAGCTCCAGGGATCTCCGGTTGCCCAGGACGATACCTGCAGAGCGCTGACCGCGGGAGTCAGAGCGCTGACATGATGTGAATCGGTCTTGAGACTGTCTCTCTAACCATGCACGGCCCTTTGTTGGATGCTGAAGAAACAGCCGCAAGACTCTGCTTATGAGACATTAGTTATATGTCGGGCGGTATCAATTGGCATGCTCTGTTTGTGTGGGTGTATTGCACCCGTTCACGATTCTCACCTCCGACGGCGATACAGGGCGACCAAAGATGGAGGACATCATGATATGTCGATGGCCAGCGAGCAGACAACGATGCGCTAAGGTGGCGACATGGTTGCTCCCACACGCGTGACCGTTTCACTCAGAACCTGCGCCGACGACGGCCCACGGTCTATGTAGTAGGGGATACTCAACCCTCGCTTCAGGCAAGGCCTCCATGCAAAAGCTAGAGATGTGGCCGCTAATTGGCGACAGAGCGTCATGGGATCAAAGGCAATATGAATGCGGAGCTGTACTATCGACCGGTGTCCACTTCAGGGCGAGGCCTTATCTTGGGTGCCAGACTCAACTGGCTATGGACCGCGAGCCTCTTGGCGGGGACGACCTGGAGATCGAGAAATCAGACCGGCGTGCTCATCAGGTGCTGACCCGTCACCACGGTGGAGTCCGCTCCAAGTCCTTCGACAACCGTTGTGGTCTTCGAACAGTTAGGTCAGGGCCCCTGGAAGCAGCAGCAATACCAGACCAATAATGCAGAACAGGGGTTAGAAGTGAGAGGATGTTGCCAGTTTGTCTGTCAAGGTACAATTGCATCGGTTGACGTCGTTGTTCAGCTGAAGAGCCTCAAGTTGCGCCGATATTACCTGCAGCAGCAAAGTCTCCTGGTTCATCTAAATCAATGATATTTTTGGCTCACGGGACGGAGACGGGATGGTGCGCGAAGGTGTGCAATAACGGGACCGAGATTGACAACCACAACTAGGTTGAGGGGAAGCTCGACCAGCAACAGGACCAAGTACGGCAGGACCATGCATTTCCCTGGTGTAGGAGGACCGATCAGTACGCCACCGCGCAAGAGAACGGGGGGGAAGATGGCCATGGCCCACCGGTATGAATGGATTCGAGGACACTTGACAGCCTGGGCGATTGAGTTCGTTATTCCCACATATATGCACCATCATGGGGTGCGGTGGGATACTGCAACTTGCAACATCCCAGCCACCAGTTCAGAACTGCATGTGTTGGGCCGATCCCGACTCCATGGTGGCGCGTCGGACGGGACGAATTCGTCTTCTCACCTGGGAAGTGCAGAATAGGAAGGTGTGCGGGTTTACCGAGTCAGGAGCACGGCTTGATATTGATCCAGTCTCGCCAAACTGCAGACTCCAGAACGATATGCTCCAGTACCGAGCCCAAGCGAATCGAGGTAGGTGGACTACCCAGCAGCAGCATGGTGGCTATGTGAGAGACGTTTACCGACCTAGCAGCGAACTGACTGCGCAAGGGAGTTATTATTTCTGTCATGATCTAGGAATACAAAGGTCATCTCGGTAATCCATCAGCGGGCGGCCTTCCTTGGTTCGCCGCTGACGATCATGAACGGCCCAGATAACAAGGTTCGGGGCTGCCCATTCAGCATCTCAGGACAACCACGACCACACGACCACACGACCACAGAAGGTCGCCACCCAATACCGGGTAGCTTCTACTGCTGTGCGTGGCACTCTCTGGCCTGAAGCAGGCCTAGACTGCGGATCCTGGGTCTAGGCTAATTGAGTTTTGCTCGCAGCCTTCACAACAGGACAGATAAGATATCTGCAGATTAGGACTTTGACAGCTGCCAAAGTATGTCATCTTGAGCAATGAGATCATTACCACAGTAAGACGGCTAGCTGGCCAGGGACGGGCAGAGGACCTCAGCACCGGTACGGGAATCCCTAAGGTACTACCGCATGGCGGCGAACTATGGTTCAACCAAAGTCACGGCTCAAGGGATCTGGGGCGGGAAGCCTTCGGAACTCCGGAACCGAACATGCGCGGGCCAAGAGCATGCATTTCGGCCAAGGAAGTACACTTGTAGTCCCATTTTTGTGATGGTGGGCTTGCGACATTGTCGGGGGATACTTTTTCAATAAGTCTTCTTGTGGAGGAATGGTTGATTCTGGAGAAGAGAGGACTGATATTTGCGTCCTTCGCCATGTCTCGGGGCATGCGAGAGAGTATGCAGAAGCGCAAACCGGGTCAGCCCACAAAGACGGCACGGCATGGCTGTGGTCAGAGCAGCAAGGATGCCCGCTATCTTGACCTCGCCGGCGTAGGTACGAAGGATTGAGCGGACCATATAGTTGCGGCCGATATAGCTCATCACGACTCGACAAAAACTTCTCCTTTCCTTCATGTGTAGTCAGACGGACAGTTGCTCCATTGGTCAATCCACGCTTCAACTAGTAGCGTATCGGTGTGTTTGTTAGCCTCAAGTTAGTGCTCTTCAACCCTGATTGCAAGACGATTGGCATTGATCATTGTTATCATGGCATCAAGTCGCCGCTGCTTGAAGATCAGTCCAGGGAAGTTGCCGCGCTGCATACTGGGATACAGTGATCTTGGGGATGTTAGGTAACTCGGCACGGGATCGGAAGCAAAGGAACGCTGTTGAACTGAACGCATACACGCGTTGTACTTGTGGAAGAGGGCTATCACTTAATCCAAATTCGCCGCCTGGGACTACACCACGAAGAGCAATCGACGGCAAATGCAGTCGCTGCGTAGAAAGTAAGGTATTCTACAGTATGTTTGATTGCCGGGATCATCGGGACGACCGTCTTCAGCGACCAGAGTCGCGACCGGACCTTTTCCTGGGTAGAAATCGTCTTGCGCGAGCTCCTTACCGGGAATGGAATGGACTCGCATGAACTTCTCCCCTGGATGTGGATTTCCAGAGCAGCGCTACCGACGTAGCGGAACAAAGAAGCCTTCCCACTTCCTCGACTGCGAGTCATCGGAGCCCCAACTAATAATCTAATGGACGGAGTTTGGGACGGCGAGCTGCGGAGTTGACACTGAGGGGACCTGAGACAGCGAAGAAATTCTGAGGCAGATGGCAGCAACATTTGTGGTGCCGATCAAGGTCGCATCTGGCTGATCCCGAACCCAGATCTGATACGGGCATGTCTACACCATATGCTTCACCATATACTTCACCTCATCATAACCATCCCGGGCTTAACTACATAGACACTAGGGCTGATCATTGGAACTACGATGACGTTGAGTTGTGAGTAGTAAGGATAGGTGTTGAGGTTGATGTCTGAGGTGGCATCTGCTAGGATAAGCCAGGAACAGCCGCGACAAAAGTGGCATCTCGCATTCTCATCAGACCAGTCGGAAGGCCTGGCAAGCGGGAATTGTCCCGATGCACACATGTATGTATCACAGTATGTATGTACGTACGTACCCTCACACATGTTGGCAGTCTCAATCCAGATCGGGAACCGGCACACGGAACACTGTCGTGCCTTTTTTGAACATCTTTAGGCTGCCTTTGTCCGCCCCTTCCTCTTCCGTCAATTCTTGACAACAGCATGGACCATTTGATGGGCCACCCTCCACACCTCGGTTGCACACCACCCCCCTTGTACTGTGTATGTCGTAACTTACGAATTGTATCTTTGCGCTAACAGACCTGGCGCTCCGCTTCTGCAAGGTCGCCGATGCTGTTCTTAGCTCAAAATACCACGACATTGAACAATGTGGCGATTACACGTACTGAGCATGTCACAGGTCCGAGTCTAAAAGATAAAAATAGAGACATAGAGTAGGACCGGAGAATTCTGCTAGTGGGGATGTACAAGATTCTGCCTCCTCCAGCAACCCACATATCCACCGATTGCGATAACTGAAGCCACGAGGTAACAAGTAAGGTACCTAACTCTCCGAGGTACAGTACAGTGAATGTCAAAGCAGGAGGTCAATTACATCATATCATGCTCAAGGGCGATCCTACTTTCACTCTCTCCTTTTCTCCCGAGATCATTGCTTTATGATCGCTGTATTTCCGAACATGGGAACCCTTTCCTCCCTCGGGCCCCCTCGTGATAATGGTCAAATGCTACACTAGCGTACGACTACTGTGAGTTCACAAGTGCAGAAGTGTAAAATGTGGGGGTTGACAGACCCATGCGTCGGCCGTTGAAATGACAAGGCAAGGTTTCCACTTCAGGTTGCTGCAACCGAGATGTGCATGTTTCTGATCTCGTCATGGAATGTACTTCGTAGGGCGGCCCATACACTAGCAGGAAGCCGCCAGGAGGTTCAACCAAGATCTGGATGTGGTCCTCCGCAGATTTACCTCGTTGAGAACCATGGAACCTAATAACCCACACTGAGATCTTGTCTTAAAGTCGAAAAAAAGCGAATGGGCGAATGGCTTGACAAAGATAGCCAAGCATGCCATGCCTTTCCAAACGCCACAAATGTGAACGGGGTTTTCAACGCTGCTATGACGTGGGAATTGACAAAGTTCCTGATGTCTCGCCAACAGGAACTAGGCCCTCCGGAACAAGTCGAACTGTCGAATCATGCCTGCCGGATTTGGAGGTTGATGCCCGCATATCTCTGCCGATGCGTTCCCAATCCGGCGCCCTCCATCCCTTGGGCTGTGAGTGAAGGTGAATAAGCCATTTGTCATGGCACAGCCGCTGCTGCTTCTCCTGCTGCACGTCTCATCCACGCGCAGTCACAAAATAAATACTGCCTGGGAAGGAGGCTGCCTGGCTGCAAGGCCTCAAGCCACCAGGAACGGCACGCGGAGCGCTGAAACGGGGCCCCGCTAACTCACCCTTGTCGCTGTCATTGTCTCTCGGTCCCGGTCCAAGACATCCCTGACACCTCAGCCAGTGGCAGGCTTGCAGCCGGGAAATCCATTCCTGTGCCTGTTCATGTTCATTCTGATCGTCGCCAATGGGCTCCCACCGGTTGTTGAATGTCCACTTCCCGGTGTCAGCGGCGTTGGCCGGCCATCAATGCCACCCCTTCTGATGAATGAGGATGCAATTCCTAGCGATGTTCACTCATGCAGTTGCACTGACCCCTTGTGGAATGTTCTTCTGACGTTCCAGTGCCAATCACGAACATGGATGAGGTGGCTTCTAGAAGGATGGCATCTTCGACAAGCCGTCAGCATTGACGCACGTCCGGGTCCGAGTGCGCTGGTCACCTCTAGCGACACTTGGCTGACGACGATCGCGAGGGGCCTAACGAAGAGCCAGTGTATCGACTACATACAACGGCGTTACCAAATCTCGAGCTACGGGCTGCCAGTCCGCCCATCAAAGGCACTTCCAGGTTTGAGAGCCTGACTCGCCCTCATTTGCAGCGCCACATGATCATACTTACTTGTCCTATTCCCAGAATTTCAAGCATCCGTCTGGACGCCGAATTGGATCGAGAAAGAGCCGACGAAATATGCCCATGAACAGGAGCTTCTCTAGTGTACTCGGAGTACACTGACCTTGGCCCGAATTGTAACTGGAGTCACGATACGGAACATGGGTTCTCCTCTGCACGCAATGCACAGCGAGACGAGCAGCTGAAGTAGTAGAATAAGTGCCGCTGATGCATGAGCGACTGGGAACGCACTGTCCCTGAAAATCAGAAGGAGTGCCATGTGTTCGCGCGAGCCTGAAAGCAAGCAATGGTACATATTGACCAAATTGAAGAGGGCGGACGCGACTTGCGCGATGATGGCGTCACTAGCAGTACAACGCAGTCATCGCTATCAGCCCCTAGCGCCCGACGATCCGGCCTGTCCATCCCATACAATCTCGGTCCTGAACCTGTTACGGGTCCATGGCATGAGCCTGCTTCCACGACGATCTTCTGGAAGGACAACTGTCCTGTTAGTATGACTCGGGTCTCGTTGATGGCCGCTCGAGTGTGCACGGTCCGTGAACCCAGTTTGGCATCGAAGTCGAAGCACTCGCCTTCACCCCCTTACACAACACCGCATCCCTGTCGTTGCCTGCCTTGACACGGTTCATCTGAAGGACGAACAAGGGGTGGCCCGAGAGTCAAGAACGCATGAGCCAATCCTGGTGAGCTGCCAGGGCTGCCAAGCTCAAACGCTCGGAGTGCCGTTTCCGCATCAAATGTGTGATGAAGGAATTGGAATAGCGCGTCCGCCTATCTAGAAGCACACTAGGTTTTCTAGCGATTCCACGTCAAAGCACAGTTGCTCCACGGTATTTCGTACCTGGGACATGCCAGGCCGGCATCGATTGCAAGCCGGAGTTACACAACGAACGGCCTAGTGAAATAGGCGGAGCCCTGTGGCCGTTGGGGGGAGGTAACGCTTATGGCCTGATTTCCCCTGGTCTGGAGGGGCGCGCTACATACAAATGTACTGGGGGCGGTTAAGGTGAAGTCACCGGGCGTCAGGCGTGCGGCATCGATGGCTGTTTGTTATCGAGTCGGCTTACCTTCCAGCCTGCAGGTTGTCTGCTGTTACTCGACCCCTGCAAAGTCTTGAATTGGAACCTTGCAGACCTTGACATGGCGCCAGGCGCGCCGCTGCAGCAGGGCAAGGGACCATTGCGCATTGCACTGATGATCCTGGCATGGCACTCGATGCGCCATTAGCCACACATCCGGTACATTTAGCCAGAGCTCCACAACAAGACTGGTCAAGTACCCTCTACCTTGCCGTCTGCAAGTCAGTTCAGCAGCAAGCGGCGCTCGCCTCGCCTCTGTCCATCCTGCATGGAAGCGAACGAGCAGTGGGTTTTCACAGAAAGCGCGCGCTCCTCACCGCTGCTGGGAACGAAGTCACCGACAGGGGTCTTACATTACCTGGGTGCGGGGGCATGGGGGAGTTGCCGGCGACCGAGTTGCAGCTGCTCGCTAGCCTACCGCAGATATCTGAGCTCTGGCTTCATACCCTGGTACTCCAGAGTTAGGGCACTTCAGCGAGCCGGACGCATCCTGGGCTCCACTAACTTACACGGAGGACACCCTTGATTCGAGCACAAGAGCGACCTCTTGACAGCAGAGGGCTAGGCCCAGGTCACATCAGACATTATCCTCGTCGTTAATCATAACAGTCTCATCGGCCTCTGTTATTGCTGCCCGCCCTCCGACGGAAGTTCGACGTCGGCTGCCAGTGGACGGCGCGTGTCCTCTGATCACACCTTGCTTGCAGCGGCTGCAGCTTAGCATACCTTATACACCTATATCTCCACCGCTTGTCCAAGCCCAATTCCGTCCCACTGCGTCTTCATTCCTGTTACCGGTTCCAGGAGATCTTTCCCCGTATCAACCAGGAACTTGACCCTTCAGGATCGCGAGACCAACGCAGGACCACACCCCGGATCTTCCTCCTTTCCACGGCGGCCCGGTCGGACCATATCCTGTCGAACCAGTCTTCTACGAATCAACCCGTTGCAAAATTGGCAGCGCAGGCGGGAGTCCGTCCCATCTTTCCATCGCTACTAGCAGGTGTGAAAAGCCCGAGCAAGAAAACGCGAAGCTTGGTTGACTTCCGAACCGTTTGTAGCCCCCATCTGGGACAACTCCGGAGCCTGCGGTCGTCTCTAACCATTTATCCTTATCTTTGGACTTGCTATCTCTTGCCCACCGCCGTTGCGCAACCGCAGATCCAAGGGAGCTAGCGGGTGACAGAGGAAACTGCCCGTGGTCTGCGTCGCGCTGTCGTCAGCCTTCTCAGTCAAGACCGCTTCTTTCGGCGAGGCGCTTCAAAACCACGGCATTGAGTGCATCAACCGAGTGCAGTTGGTCTCAATCAGGGATCGGAGGGGCGGGAAAACAGCACGTTCCAAAGCAGAACCGGGGCATGAACGCAGAGAGGTGGCCACCATCGAACATCCTGGCTCCAACCAATGCGGAGTCTTAACTGCTCGCAACCTCCACTCGCCGGTGCCACACTTTGAAGTGTCTTTCCTCCGCCGCCCACACCAGAACAGTCTCTCTATACCTCTCCGACGTCTCTCGTCCGCAGACTACAGGTAGTACTACTACCTGTCACAACATTTTCCGTCCTGTGAGAGCCATATCAACGGCCAAAAGGACTGAAGTTGCGCTCCCGCTCCCGGCAGAGTCACGTCCCACCATCGGCCTTCCTCCCTGGGGATATATCGCATCTTGCCCACTAGCACTATAGGTGTACTTCGCTAGGCCCACACCCTGTTGGAGCCTTCCCGTCCGTCACACGCTGCCGCTTACAGCACACACTCGCTCCGCTCCCGACTTCTGATTTATACATACCTGTACCGTCTGCTCCTCGTTGCAAACGAGCTTTCACATTCCCAGGACTGTTTGACGTATCGCGACAACCCGATATCAATACGCCCGCGCCGGTCACCCGTACTGAGTGCCTGAGCAGAGTAACAGTATCGCAGCCACAGCTTCCACACGCTACACAGGTTGCCACTCCACGCCGTTAAGAGTTGTGTTGCTTCTCCACGACACCCGACGGCTGCGACGAGATCCTAAGCGTCATCACACGGTCACGAGTGCAGCGCAACCACTGCCTAAGAGCGGCCACGGACCGAGCTTTGGGACATGACCTACTTGACCTCGAGCTTTGCCATAGAAGACCGAACGACACTCACGGATCCACGGTCGAGGACACATTGTCAGAGTGCCACCAGCTAACCCTACCACACAACGTTCTACTCCGGTACACCCAATGGCGTACCAAATGGAGGAGCCCGACTATAAGCTAGAGGTGCGGCAGCAGCCCGTCTATGCGCGGGTGGCTATAGGCAAAGAGAAAGGTATGTTCTTTCTGAACAAACCTCAACACTAACAAGCATGCTCACCATCGGACCCAAGACCGCAAGCCAATAGATCCACCGCCAATCGTGCAGCTCAAAGTCAGCGCGAAGAAGGATCCAATGCAGAACTTCCTCCAGAACCCCTACCTAATAATGTCGTGCCAACTGATCAAGGCCAACGACGACGACAAGGATACCTCAGGCCCGGTATCGAACGCTCTGCTCGGCACAATCGTCTCCTCCCTCTACAGCTTAAAGGACACGGACAACTCGGTCGGCGGCTTCTTCGTCTTTGGCGACCTCTCTGTCAAATGCGAGGGCACATACCGGCTCGAGTTCACCCTCTTCGAGCTCAAGATGCCGGACAAGTGGTGCTGGTACCTGGCCAGCGTCCGCTCGGACCCCTTCACCGTCTACGCGCAAAAGTACTTCCCGGGCATGGCCGAGTCGACCTTCCTCACCCGATCCTTCAGCGACCAGGGCGTCCGCCTCCGGCTCAGGAAGGACTCGCGCAGCATCACGACGCGGAAACGGAACAGCACGGTGGCGGACTACTCGCGGCAGTACTCGCGCCACGACCACGCGCAAGAAGTCAGTCCCGCGGGCGGCGGCGGCCGGGGAGGCGACCACCACCACCACCAGCACCAACAACCTCGCTCCGGGGGCGGCTACAGCGACACCATGTCGCCCGTGGACCGCGTCAGGGGCTTCCAACAAGCCGGCGCGGGCGGCGCGTACTTCGACAGCTCCCCGCGGCTGGGCGAGTACTCCCACGGACCGCCAGGCTCAGGCGGCTACCCGAGCTACGGCGGCTACGACGACGGGCACCCGCGGGCGAAGCGCCAGCGCATGGTCGAGCCCACGAGCAACGGCGGCGGCGGCCACGGCTACGAGAACCACGACTTCACGCCCTACCAGCAGGCCGCGGGGCCCCGCACGATACCCGAGATGCCGCCCACCTCCTCCATCCTCCCCTACTCGACCTCGTCCGGGTACGCCGTCACTAGCGCCGCCTCATCAGTGACGGGCCTCCCCATGCCGACGGCGGCGTCGTACCCCGCGTCGCACCACCACCACCACCACGCGGCCATGCCCCCCCGGCTCGACACCCAGGTGGTGGGCATCAGCCCGCACCACTCGGCGGGACCCAGCTCCGCGACCTCCACCTTCTCGCCCGGTTCGAGGAGGTCGCCGCCCGGTTCGGGGGGTTATCCGTATCATATGGGGGCGTACGGCTCGACGCCGACGACGGCGACGGGGCTGCATTACCAGAGCGGGGCGCCGCCGCCCTCCCACGCGAACGGGTTGGGCTTGGGCCTGGATATGGGAGGAGGGGTGGATGATAAGGGTCAGGTCCAGCATGCGCATCAGCATACGAGTAATGGGCCCGGGCTATAGACGCTGACGGAGAAATGAGGACAACACTTTCGATTCATCAGCCCGGACTATTTTTTTTGGCAGTATTTTCTTTTCTTTTCTTGCTCTTGCTCATGTTTACCATCATACCCCCCACTCGCGTCTTGTTTTTTCTCGTTGGCATTTTGCCTCTTTTGTGTCTGCTTGGATTTCGATAAGCGGTTAGGTGTCGGATAATGGGCTTGTCTTGGGTTGGGATTTGAAGCATCACGGACGGGAAATATATGAGAGACAGCACGGGAAAGGGAAAAAGAGACACCGGAATTTGCGGTATATACCACCACCACCGTTCAGTTGGAACAAAATTCTGCTGGGTAACATAGACTTTTTTTATTTTATTTCTCCTAAACTTTTTTATCAGCAACTTCTGCACGAACAAACGCCCGCGCTTCTGTTTACTTTTTTGTTCATATCACATGTCACGACTCACGGAGAACTTTCGAGAACAAACCGGCGAATGTTGACAATTGGGAACCGATGAAGATCATTCCAGGATGAGGTGACGGCATTGTTTGATAGTCCCCTCGGAGCTTTTCGATCCATGACCAGGTTTGGGGGGGAACGGCCATTGAAACCGGATATGGAGGGGGATATGGAGGAGTTTATTAGGGGGGGGGCATATCTCTGTGTTTCAGAAATCTCTACGGTCATGCAGCTAGTTACACTTAACATGGAGTTTTATGCGCATGCTAAGGGCCCTATAGAAACACAAAATCCGTGTGGTAGAAGAGTTGTAAAAAGCTTCTGGGTATGATTTGACTTTTCGGACGTACTGTACGACTGCTGCGGCTGATGGGGACCCCTTCGTCATTGGTTGTTGTGACCCCCTTTTTTGGGTTGTCTGTACGTAAACACAGCACCCACTAACGTGCGAGTGCATGTCCACTAGGTATGCGTATAGAGTCTATATTGTACATTACAGTTGTGAAGTGCGCACGTTAGAGTTTGCCAGACGCATGTATGCGCAACATTATATAGCTGCTGTGCAATTTCACGTAGACATCTGTCAATCGCCTGCCAGCAAGCTGCGGAACGCTCCCCCGAGGTGTCCCACAACAGGGTGGCGCCTTGTATATCTATCTAGCTGGGTCATCCCCATCTCGCGCTCAGAGCACTATACAGCGTCTGATTGATGGGCAGTACGCTCCCATGCCTCAGATTCGAGGGGAAGCCCGTCCGACTGCTCGCCGTCCAGCCAGCGTTATCCGCCGGGCTGCTACTCTCGTACGGCCTATACCCGTCGCCGCCGTAGAAGTCCAGCAGAAGATGCACCTTCCCCGACACGGTATTATCCAGATACGCGGCCGGTCCCTCGACGCTCGACTGGATAATCGCCGAGCTTCCCCCAGGCCGCGTCCACGTCCCGAAGAGACCCGTCGTCGACACCTCGACAAAGACGTTCTTCTTCGTCTCGTCCTTCATGAACCGGAGGAAGGTGCCGTTGTTATCCAGCGGCAGGATGGTCAGGTCGATGATATCCGTAGGTCTCTTGTCGATGTACGTCTTCGGCGGCGAGAAGGTCTTGAAGTCGGCCGTGTACGCGTAGCGGATCTGCGTGTTGGACGGACTGCCCGTGTGCTTGGTGTCCGAGGCGGAGTAGAACTTGCTCGCCCAGAAGACCATGTACTTCTCCTCGGCCGGGTCCCAGATTGCTTCGGGGGCCCAGACCATCCCCGCTGTCGCGTCCTCGACGCTTACCAACCGCTCGTTGCCCCAGTTGACTAGGTCGGAGCTCTCCCAGACGTAGATGCCCCGAGATCCCGTGCGCTGGGCGGCGTCCCAGGTGGTCTTGCCGATGTTCAGGTCGGTGCCGACGATGTACCACTTCTTGCCCGCCTCGGCGCCGCCTCCATGCACGATCGCTGGGTCGCGCACGCCGCCGGTGCCTTTTGTGGGTTTTATTACGGGCGACCCTTTGTTGAGGGCTTTGAAGGAGATGGGGTTGTTGCCATTGCTCAAATAGAAGTAGACGTAAGGGTCTGCCCCGAGGAAGAAGGCGCCGAGGTACCCCGAGAGGCTTGGGTCGGCAGCACGGGCCACGCGGCGCTCACGGCTGGAGTGTGGGATCGCAGAGGCTGTCGACCCGGGAAGAGCGCTGCATATCGAGACGTAGAGGGTGAGGGCGAAGACGGCCAGCAGACCACGCCTTCTGCAGAGGTCACTACGCATGGTGATGTGCGAAATACCCGGGACCGAGGCGTTGGTGGCAGGCCCAGGAACCAGGACCAGATGAGCGGCTGCGCAATGGAAGAACCCGGTATCACAGATGGCCCACGGCAGGTCTTTCGCGCTTTATATGCAGACAACCGCTCGGGACCGGGA
This sequence comes from Coniochaeta hoffmannii, assembly GCA_030052785.1. Taxonomy (NCBI): domain Eukaryota; kingdom Fungi; phylum Ascomycota; class Sordariomycetes; order Coniochaetales; family Coniochaetaceae; genus Coniochaeta; species Coniochaeta hoffmannii. The sequence continues at coordinate 257,526 of JANBVN010000012.1, read as the reverse complement.
GATGTCATCCCCACATTTGGAGACGCCGGCTTTCGTGAGTGTTTGCATTTAGCCTCGTGGCCAAACGGGCTGTTGGTGGATTAAATTGGGTAAATACCTCCAAATGGTTCGCATATAGAAAGCGAGTGGAAAACGCTACATTCCCCGCATTGTGCTCGCACCATGCAACCGCCAGTGTACAAACGCCAGCATTGGCACCGGAAAGGATGGGATGTCTAGTTGAGTATTTGATGTTGTAACAAAGTTGACACGCCTTGTTTGTGGCGTCCGGGGAAGATGCGGAGAAAGATGGTGTGCGTGGGGAAGGGCGGAAGCAAGGGGGTTCCTGGACCCGGCACCGGCATCCCCGACGGCACATGCCGACCCCCCCATACACCATCAAGCACCTGCAGTAGTCTCGGCATTCATTGCCACGAACTTCAGCCGACGCCGAGGCCCAGCTCCTCTTCTTCGTTGGTGTGATTGTCGTCAGTTGACAGCAGACCTATACGCTGCCAGTCACCCGACTTGGCGTTCCCCAGCATTGCTTGAAAGGCTGCCGCGCGCACTTGGAGCGCTCGTTCCGAGACTTCAGAGTTTTGGGAGTCACCTTCAGTTTCAGCAAGCGTCCGGTAATCGGCATAGTGCCGCTTCTTGCTACCGGCTAGCGACTCCCCTTGATGGCTATGTTGAGGCGGAGTAGCGTCGTCAGAGTCACCGGCAATTGGACGCGGCGATGACGGCGGTGGACCTCTGGGTGTCTCATCTGGTGGCGGGGTTAGAGAGGAACGGGGTTGGGCTGTTTCTTCGACTTCATCCCGTTCCCGAAGAGGCATTTCAACCGAGCTGGTGGTGGTGGTTTGTGTATCGTTCTGGCTTTGGCTACGACGATGCGACTCCATAAACGGCTCCATAAGAATATCATGCTGGAACTCGGTGCCAGAACAGTATGACCCAAACAGGTCCTTGATGGTCGTTCCTAGATTTGTTAGCTGGGTGCGTCTATGCCTAGGGCTCGGGTTGAAACATACCGTCCTTGATCCACTCGGCCGGGCTGACCGTGCAAGGCCAGACATCTCTCGGCTTGAACGCCGCCACCAGATCACAGAGCTCCGGGTAAGATGCGTGTCGCGAATACGGGAAGTTGATGGTCTTGGGCAAGACATCCAACACATCCCTATCCTTGGGCTGAAATCGTCCGAGCTGGGATTTCTTAGCAATAGCGTGGACCGCATTCCCTAGAACCGTGTCATTTGCCTCTCCAAATGTTGATATATCGAGGTCCAGAGCGACGCTCCGACCGTTCTGAACTGCTTTCAGCAAGACAGCTCGGATAGCCTCCCTCAAGTCGTCCGGGATATTTTCCATGTCACCGATGACCTCGAGAAGGATGTCGATATCCCCAAGAGACAACAAGTCCAGCTCAGCGTCCCTCTCGAGGTCGTCGCCTCCGCCGCCAACCCCGATCTCGGCAAGGTCTTGTCCGTCGGGTAAGTGAGCGATGATGGGTTGGATGCGAACAACAGGACCTTTCTGCACTGTCGAGCAGTAGTTACCCTTCTCGCAGCTGTGCAGGCGGACCGACTCGTCCAGTGTCAGGCATCCGGCGTGGTGTGTATTGCCGCACATGAAACCGACCAGGCCGGGGGCTTCGGGCGCCATGTGGAACTGGGCTCCGAACTTCTTGCTCGGGTCTTTTGCCACGAGTGACTTGTACACCTTCATCTTGTACTTGTCGACGTGGATCTCCGTGCGCAGATACTTGGAGAGAGCAATCCAGACATCCTCGTAGCTGTCCCGAGTCAGCGTGCGGTCTGTGATATGTTTCCGCTGCCGCACTCACCCATATGTCCAGGCCTGGAAGTGAAAGATGGTATCAGCAGGGTACCGTGAGACCTTCTGCAGCAGCTCCCGAATGCCCTCGGCCTTCGTCTGGAATCTGATGTCCTCGGTGAACGATGTGTCGAGATAGATGGTGTCCAATGGCTTCAGACCCGAAGTGTACTCTATCAAAGATGGGCTGCGCGATATCGCATTGACGAACCAGGGCTCGCACCGCAAGTCACCCGTATAGAGAACGGCTTTCCCAAGGCCCTCAAATACTGCCGACGTCAGGATGGAATGCGTCACGACAGTGGGATAGGGATATTGAGCGGGACTAACGGAACATGACTGCGCCAGGACAGTGGTTTGCATCAAATAAAGTAACCTGGATGTGGTTCCCTGGCTCGAGCTCTAATGTCACTGGGGTGTCCAGAGGAAGTGGTTTCTGCGTGGTGTCAGCAGGATATCCGGGGGAAACGAATCAGGGACACGCATACTAGCAAGTTCTTCAGGTGTTTGTACGTCATCACACGCGCCTCAAGGATGCCTTTGGCATAGTTGATACGGCACGGAAACCGTTCCAGTTGGAGGAGTAGCTCCTTCGTTGCGGCTGAGCAATAGAGACTAAACAATGTCAGCGAAGCCGCTGTAAGGCGTGCTGTCCGAGGACACCTACAAGGGCGACCTAAGGGTCTCTAAGCCCGCCAGATGATCACTGTGAATGTGGCTGAGGAAGCAGGCCAACGGAGGGCGTCGGTCAGGATGAGACCGGAAGAAGTCAACTGCGGAGTCATAAGCGGCCATTCGCCCCCACAGCATCTCGGGGACGGGAACAAACCTCTGATGTCCGGGAACTCGGCCATGAGGCCGTTGAAGGTCGACATGGTCAAGGCATGGACGGACCAGACCGAACAACGAGAGGCGTAATGCCGAGTCACACTGACGACGTTCTGTTGGATCGCCGCAATCCCGAGAAAGAAAAGACCAAGCGAGGTACAAGCCCATCAGTCCATGACCTCCGGGGCTGTCAACCCATTGGTCTGACGTCGACGCTGGGTCTAGATGGTTTTGACGGAAGCCGCAACAAGAGATGTGGTCAATACATTGCGCGATTTCTTCATTCAAGCCGTCTGCTACCCTTCCAGGGAGAAAGATAAGGTAATCACCTTCATGGCAGGCAGAGCTGTACAAGACAGGTAGGCAGCTCATGATGCGAAGGTTGTCCCTTCTTTGTCAGAGCAGAGAGAGATGTTGGGCTCCACATCGACAGGCAACGTCGACTCCACATTGGGTCGCTTGCTTCCGGCTAGCGCAAAAAGGCTCGAAACGTTTGCCGAAGAATAACCGGTGTGGATGGGACTATAAATGAACATGGAGACTGGTGGTCTATGGCGCACATGGGAACCAACGCCACGGTAAACTGACACCATGCAAGACGAAAACACAGCAACAGTACACTGTATACATAGACGTAGAGTGCAACCCCACTTTGTGTGTGACAACCACTGGAACTTATAACCTGGCATGGCCCCCCCCCCGGCGAACCAGCTTGCGAATCGTTCTTCGTCTCGTCCGTCATCATAGCAGTTGTCACGATGGCTGGCAGTGATAAATTCACACTCAAACAACTCCCACTAAGTCTAGCGCATGAGCCCGAGCGATGGGATTTCACCGCGCCCATCGACCTGGCGCGGCGAGGAGGCTGGTGTCCAGCCAACAAATGCAATCACCCACCATGACGACATCCCATGTCCGCGATCGCCCACGCCGAACTTGCATGCTGCCCTTGCTCTTGAAGCCGTGGCGGACGTGGAGACGTACTTGGACACGGAAATCGTCGTCCTGCAAAGACTGCAGTGGGACAACATCCTCAAGGTCGCTGTCCCCAGGGCCGAAAGCGAGCACGAGATGGTCTGCAAGGTCGCTACGGGACTGCCGTCAGCGTGGTTTTCCTTTTCGCGAGTTCCAGTGTCTCATCAGAATCACGGCCGTAGCCACGGCTGGTGCTGCTTCTGGTGTGAGTACAAGAGCCCTTGGCCGCATCCCCAGGCTCCTGGGCATCGTTCGCTCGTCGGATCACGGCGACGTTATCGGCCTGTCGGAGACGTTCGTGCCGCACATGCATCCGGAAAATCCGTCCCAGGGGTCCCTGGATGACACGGATGACAGGACCGTCAAGCTGAGTCGCCAAACCCTGTACTTCATGGACCTCCCCACGGTCAGCATTGAGCGCCGGGAGAGGTGGATTCACCAGATCGAGGAAACGATTGCCGCCATTCATCGGCTGGGAGTAACTTGGTACGATGTCAAGGCTGGTAATGTGGTCATCAACTCCGTGACGGATGATGCCTGGCTCATTGATCTTTGGGTCGCAGCGATCTGTGGGCCGAGGTTGGGAGATGCAGGTTTATTGAGGGGGACTGGCTCACAGTACGCAAGCTGGTGGCTTAGCTCAGACTCGAGGAGCAATACCACATGGGAAAGAAAGTGTTAGATGACAGCGATACATCTTCAGAATAGCCCTTTGTGTTATTAATCTTGCTCGAAGGGTTTCCTCTGCCAATCGGGGGCGCAAGCCGCAGCCATACATTACCGGGCTAGGAAGGATAATATACAACGACCCTATACGTACAGAGTTGCTAGAAGTACTAAGGAGCGAAGGTACTTGCTTAGCATGATATACAAATACGATTTACAAACTCTAAACGGAGACACAAACTACCAAGTTTAAGACCAGCTGCCAGAGCTTTATAAACCTAGGACTGTAAAGACTAGAGAATATAGACTCGAATACTCGAAGGAGCTACAAGTAACGTCCGAAGGTACGAAGCTAAAGCCGAAGATAAGTAGGCGAAAAAGAAAGCTTACGAAATAAGGCTGTCATACGGAGGGTTTGACTCGTCCCCGTCATATCAGGGCACGAATGACATGTCCCGTTCCAACAGACATGACCGCGACACAACAACACTGTGCACTGGCTGATCTCATACAAACTCCCTCACGGTCTTTTGCTTTCCGGATTTTGCAACGAAAGAGATACTCCGTCTCTAGCGTAAAAGGCACTACGCGCATCCTGTCAATGTCACACGAGGTCGATGGTAGTGGCCCTGACATTTCAAGACGCAGCATCGCCAAGCCTCGCGTGTGCCTTGATTTCCCCAACTTTTCCAACGAACCTCTGCGGAGAAGTGTGATGCGGGGAGCTAATCTCGGGGCAAAGCAACCCGGTCGTTCGAGAGCTTCGTCCATTTTCCTGCAGACTTAGCCGAGTCGCTGCTACTACTCGACTACCTTTATATTAGCCGCATCCGCCTTGACCGACTGGCTGAAAATGGCATCTCTGTTGATGGGCCACCTACCACGGTCTTACCACGACTTGACATGGCCCGGCTGAACCTTCTCACCGCCCTGCTCGTTGCAGGCCTCTCGGCCGCCAAGTATATCGTCCCCGGTGGCAGGTGGCATGACACAGACGGCAACCTGATCAGCGCCCATGCTGGATGTGTGACCGTCGACAAGGCGGGCAAGTTCTGGCTGTTTGGCGAGTACAAGGTCGAGGGACAGACGGAGGGCGGGGGTGTTTCTGTGTACAGCTCGGATGACTTGGCGACGTGGGAGAGCCATGGTCTCGCTCTGGGTAGGTATCGTCATGTCTCGGGCGTCGGAGTATCTCGGCACTTACACTCTTGGTAGCTCCGGTCAAGGGCCATCCGTATATCTCACCCGAGAACATCATCCAGCGGCCGAAAGTGGTCTATAGCCAAGTTAACAATGAGTACCATGTAACGTACCCCTGTTCGCTCTCCACAGTTGGCACAAGACTAATGCCTGACAGATGTGGTGGCATGCGGACAACTCGTCCTATGGAATGCTGCTCCAAGGATTCGCGCGCTCGCCAAACATATCCGGGCCCTACACCTTTGTGAGCGCCACCGCACCCCTGGGCAACTGGTCGCAAGACTTCGGACTCTTCACCGACTATAAAGACGGCAGGTCGTACGCGCTGTACTCCAACGGCGACCGCAAGGAGGGCCGAGATGTCTACCTGACCTCCTACAATGACGGCACCACAGCCCTCGACAAGGTCGTCCACCGCTTCGACAAGTACGACCTGGAAGCCCCGACCATCGTCCAGACAGACAAGAGCTACTACGCCCTCATGAGCCACAAGACGGGCTACCGCCCCAACAACGTCGTGGCGTTCCGCGCCGACTCGCTCGCCGGCCCCTGGTCGCAGCCATCCATGGTCGCCCCGCTCAACACCCGCACCTTCAACTCCCAGTCCGGCTTCACGCTCACCGTCCGAGGCAGGAAGAAGACGACCTACCTCTACCTCGGTGACCAGTGGGACTCCAACTCCCTGTGGGAGAGCCGGTACATCTGGCTGCCCATGCATATCGACGACAGAAAGAAGACCCTCGAGGTGGTCTGGAACGACGTGTACGACCTTGACGTAAAGACCGGCGAGTGGGCGCCCGTCAAGGGGCAGACCTACTACGCCGCCGACGCCGAGGTGGCGGGCAGCGCGTTCAAGCAGGAGGCCAACTTCGCTAGCAAGGGGAGTATCGTGACGGGCATCTACGGCAACGACAGCACCGTTACCTTTGACGGGATCGAGGGGACCGGTAAGCCTCAGTGGGTGGCATTCTACTACCAAAACACGGATGATATGGGCTTCGGGGATCAGCCGGGTGGCACCCCCGACAGGATAGGGGGTTCCTGGCAGCTGAGAAGGATTGCCAGCGTGGTTGTCAACGGGAACACGGAAAACGTCGAGACGTTGTTCCAGAGGGATACGCACAAGGGCATTATCCTATCGACGCCGCTGTTGTTGACCCTTGAGAAGGGGAGGAAGAACACGATTACCGTGGGCGGGTTGTGGAACGGGTTTGACTACAAGGGAGCCGATTTGGACAGGATTGTGGTCTACCCTCCTGAGGATACCGGCAAGAAGCGCTAGGCTTAAAAGTGCATACGTACACGTGTATAACGTATTGCTGTACGATCGATGAAAACGATGCAATGCGAAGCTATCATCAAAGTGTGCGCTCTAAAACAGCCAAGACGGTGCTAAATAAAGAAATCTTTAGGCGGCGCAGGGGCCTTATTGATGACGCACTGCCACGGGTTTTACTGTGACGCCGGATGCCGCGCGGGAACCATGCTGACAGCTCCTCCTGTGCATGCAAGCATGTCTCAGATTCCACAACCGCCGCGGTCCGTCCCCGATGGTGGTGCTGACACCGCAGATAAAGACCGGCAGCAGCCCAACGACCTCAATCGCCGTCTTCAACATGCGGTTTCTCCCTGCAAAGACGTGAAGACACTGGCACCATGGCCGGCAGCGTCATTCTCCAGGCGTTCGACAGCCTGACGACCGGGCGCGTCCTTGCTGCCGCCTTTCTCTTCTTCCTGGGCGCATTTATCGTCGACTTCACGTGGAAACCGCGGTATCCGGCGTCGCTGCCGCGCATAGGGTACGGAGACGGCGTCGTGGGGACGATGCGGAATTGGCTGGGCTACGTGCTCTACTTCAATGACTGGGTCGCTGAGGGGTACGAGAAGGTCTGTTTTGTTTGCGGGCTTCCTATCTGTTGTGTTTTATGCAGTGGCTCGACTGACATCCTGTCTCTGCGCGCAGTTCTCGAAGCAAAACAAGACCTTCGTGGTGCCCTCGGCGGCGAGTCGACCGAATGAGATCGTCCTCCCCAGGTCGCAGACCATGTGGCTGCTCGAGATGCCCGACCGCGTTGTGTCCACCCTCGAAGCGCACGACGACCTGCTCTTCAACAAGTACAACTTCCTCGGAGTCGGGAGCGGGTATCCGATCAGCGTGCTGCATAGGCACCTCGCGAGGAGTCTACCGGGCCTGATACCGGGTATACAAGAGGAGGTTCACGGAGTGTTGGACGAGATATTCGGAACCAATACTGAGGAGTGGAACGAGATCAACCTCTGGGAGGCATGGCTTGGTATCGTGCCCCGTGTGACGAACAGGGTTCTGGTTGGGGCCCATATATGCAGGAACAAGGAGTTCTTGGACCGGACGGTGTTGTTTGCGGATCAGGTGGTGATGAACTCGTTCATACTCAGCATGTTCCCCAAGATTGTACACCCCATCATGGGCAGGATCGTGACGCTTCGCAACTGGTGGACGTGGTGGAAGGCGTCGAGGATTGCGCTACCGACGATCGAGAAGAGACTGCAGGATATGATGCGCAAGCATGCTGGGGAACACGGGTACGAGAACTGGGCGCCGCCAGAGGACTTCATTACCTGGGTAATCAGACAGTCAATAGTGGAAGGTAAAGCAGCCGAGCTGGATGCGACGATGATCTCGAAGCGCGTCCTGCCGCTCGAGTTCGCGGCTATCCATACGACGGTCATAACGGGGCACAGCCTGCTCCTCGATCTCCTCTCCTCTGACCCAGCCTTCCTGGAGGAGATCAGAGAGGAAACCTCTCGAGTCTTCCGTGAAGAGGGCGGCAAGTGGACGAAAGAAGGTCTGTCGCGGCTTTACAAGACCGACAGTGCCATCCGCGAGAGCCAGAGGCTAAGCAACTTCGCTACATCGCTCGTCAAGCGCAAGGTCGTCGCGCCTCAAGGCATCACCAACCAGGCCGAGGGGTGGCACGCGCCGTACGGCTCGCTTCTCATGCTGAATTTGGCCGGCGTGCAGCACGACGCCGATCTGTACAGCAATCCCTACGAATACGACGCGTTTCGATATTCGAGGATCCGGATCGAGTATGCGGAACGGCCGAGGGAGAAGAGGGATAAGGAGGAGGGGCTAAGGGTCGCGAAGCTGGGAATGGTGACCACGGGAGATGCGCATCTTGCGTTTGGACATGGCAGACATGCTTGGTGAGTTCCAGGATATTGCCTGTATGTGGCATGGCGCGAGAGGGTGGTTTCTAACGCGGTGTACAGTCCTGGACGGTTCTTTGTCGCTCACGAACTGAAGATGATTCTTGCCTACCTTGTGAACAACTACGAGATCAAGCCGATATCCGAGAGGCCGAAACCGCAGTGGCTTGGTCAGAATATCATTCCGCCTTTGCAGGCTAAGATCGAGGTCAGAAGGCGGAAAAGGCCGGTCTGAGCTGGCCACTTTGATAGGTTGTCGCCTTGGAAGTGCTCGAGTACCTTGAACGTGGAGGTTAACGCCAAACCAAGGACACCGGCTAGGCTGCTGGCAAGTCACCGACATCTGAGCTCATCGCCGTTAGCTTGGTCAACCAGAGGGGGAGCCGCTAAATCACGCGAGTGGTGGGTGCCCTGGACTCAAGTCACCGATAGCCGATACGGAACATCTTTCGATCCAGGCAAATCGAGGGGTAGGAGGCTCTTGAATCGAGAGTAAATGTTGTCGGTTCTAACGCCAGACACGATAGCTGCCGGACGCGAAGGCCTGGGAAGAGCCTCGCCTGTTGTCGAATTCAGGGCTGATGTCTGAGTATGGAGGGCGAGAATATTACCGACAGTTTTGCGGAACCTGTCGCCATGTGTATGCAGAGTGTTGCACAACGCCGGTAGATAGTCGCCAGCGAGCGATTAGTAGAGACAAGTCATCGTCCGAATCAACGGTTAGATGGGGAGAAAGCCGCTATCGGGAAAGGCAATGGACCATGACTGTGACCCAGGGGTCGATACGGAGAGCCCCGGACACAGCCGTTGCAGTCCGTGAATGCATCGCTTGACGTCCCCTGCTTATCAGCCTCAGTATTCCTAATATACACGAGCCCTCTGGAAGTCAAGCCCGACAAGTTGAGCCATCCCGCGTAGACAGTCCGCAGCAATGATCAAAGAATGCGTAGCAACAGAGCGTGCACGATGGGACCTTCAAACTGATTACGATCTGAACAGACGATCCAACGCTTGGCCGACTGTAAACCAATGACACGACACGAAGAGGCGCCGGGAGGAAGAGTCCAGAATAAACAACAAAACGCTTGAAGACGTGATGGTCGGCCGAAAGTCTTCAACGCTACCTGGACTCCATTCCTTCCCATCAAAGGAGCCTCATGAAGGTACCAAAATCTCCAGCCTGACCCCACGAAGCCGTAGCACTAGAATACCCGCTGAACAATTCCGCTCAAGACTAATTCGCAATGATACCGGTCAAGAATACCGCTCAAGTTCCCCGCTCAGGGAAAAGGTCCATCTTGTCACTCCAGGTGTTGCAGGCCGTAACACTCCGAGCCACAGATGTCTCACCAGTGCTGCCTGGACTCGATCCATGAAGGCTTATGAAGCTACCTCGTCCCGGATAACTTCATTGTCCTCCTCATCCTCTTCAACCTCATTATCCTCCTCATCCTCTTCAACCTCTATGTCATCTTGATACACCTCGTCCTGGTGATCATCGTTGTCCTCCTCGACGGCGTGCTCGTGCTTGTCTTCGCCCCCGCCCATTTCACCAGCAACGGAGATGGTTCCAACCTCAGTTGAGGGTGTACCTTATGCTCGGGCAACTATATGACGCGCCTATTAGCTACGTGATGTAACCTACCTTGAGCAATAAGAAGGTTCTGAATCCAAAGCAGGGGCAGGATCGCCGAGTCCACGGGCATTCGAGCTTTCGGACACCGCGGCGCTTGTCGCCCCATTGCCTGCAATTACATAACCCTCGTGCCGTCTGGTCACCTTCCGAGTGACTCCAGCACCAAAAACATGGAATGCTTAGTTGTTTAGCGGAATGTTATTGCCGTATATCCATGTTGCGGAGGGCGGTGCGCAAGTTTACCCCGAAGACGTGTCGTAAATGTTTAGTTTGTGCTTAGCTGCCATGCATCTGAGGGCCTGAAGCTAGAATGCTGATCGACCCTGCATCCCCTGGATCGAAGCTCGACTTCGGCACTCAAACGACCGGCCAATTTCCTACATATAACTCGCATCAAAGTACCCTGCCTCAGAATAGTCGCAACCCAGGACACTCTGGATCTTGACCGCTTTGCTCAGAGCTGTCGAGAAGTTCACCCTCGGCCCGGCTGCTCCCGCACCAGTGTTCCCATACTCGGCAAACGTCACATTGCTCGTCCGTTCGTCACCCGGGTTCCAGATATGCCACCCAGCAGGGTTGACGACCACACTCAGGCCACTGCTCTGGAACACCACCTTCGCGAACATAGACCACGGCCGGCCAAGGTAGAACGCCCCGTCAGCGACGGTATTCCCGTCCGCAGCAGCGACAGTGCACTCATTGAACACGTAGTAGTTCGGATCAGTCGCCGACGCCCTTCCAGAAGCTGTCACGGACATTAGCATCCCACATCTTTTGCCACACCAAAGCACAGAGAGAGACCACAGCAGAAAAACCCACCCGTAACGTAACCGATGCTATTCGCCACAACCCTCACATCGCACTTCTCAAACCACGCCGCCGCATGCTGCCCAAACACAAAATCCGTCGCCCCCTGCACCAGCGTCCTCGCATAAACCTGCCTCCCCGCCTGCGCCAGCAGCGTATCCTGGAACCCCCTAAACGCGCACCCGTAGTACCCGCTATCCGCGTACGCGCTCACGGCCACGGCCTGGCTGCCCCTGCCGTAGGTATTCTCGACGTCGATGTTGTACAGCCTAAAGCCGGCGCTCTTGACCCTCAGCGTCGCCGTCTCGTCGTTGCTGATGTTGAGCTTCTGGCTCTTGTTACCCGTGATGGTCACCGCGTTGCCCGCGTACCCGGAGACGTCGGCGGCGGTGTACCCGTAGACCGAGAGCTGGGCTCTCCGGGCAGGAACGAGAACTTGTTCTGCGTAGGTACCTGGGTTGATGAAGATGCATTGAGGGAGGCGGGAGAGGGTGTCTAGCGCGTCGACGGCGGATTGGATGGTGCTGTACTCGCCTGCTGACTGGCCTACGGAGAGACAGCCGGGCGGCGAGCTGGTTCGGCTCCTGGCTAGGACCGGGCTGGCGAGGGTGAGCAGCGGGAGAGGCTTCATTTTGAGGTCAGCGTACCGCAATATGAGCAACGGGGGTGGCTGCCATCACGGTCTTTATATAGTGGCCGGGTAGTATTAAGCCTCAACCGTCACCATGGTCTTGATCCAACAGGGATATTTGGTATGGCTTGCTGAGCTCCTGCACGTAAAACAGCGTCCGTCCATTGCTACTTTGGTAGGCAGGATTGGCGGATTGGTGGACTCTCGATACGGTCGCATTGCAGGAGTGCTTCTGCGGGGAACTTGGGGCTGAATATTGATATCATACCTCCAAAGTGACGGATGAATGTGCGATTCCGGCAATCTGGGATGGAGAGCCTGGGGATGCTTGGCTGTGGTTCAGGTGCTGGAATCGACCCCATTTGCGGGTAAATTCGGCCGTGAAAAGGGGAATTTTTCCGAAAGACTTACAGGACACTGAACATGGGATGGGCCCGCCCATGGGGAGATCGCAGAGGGACATTTCACTTGGGCATCGAAGCTAAACTGGAGGCCGGGCGATAACGATGAGAATACTGCTCGACGACGGATCGACCCCTATGTGACAACATTTGGGTAGACGTTCGGACTACTTAACTAGAGATTGATCACACTAGTAGGCCATATGACTGATGAGAGGGACGAACTGACGATTGAACTTAGGCTTAGGCCCAAACCATGATCTCATTGCTGGCGCCCTTGTATTCATGCCGGCAACGCTATTCGTGCTTGATATACTTGGCGCCTCGGCCACGAATGTTGAAGCCGCCGCGACCACGTACAGCAGGGGGCGACTCCGGGTGCGTGTCGCGATACGGTTGCGCGTGCTTACACCGGCTGACCCACTCCATCTGCTCGAGCAGCTTGCGGCCGCACTCTTCCTCGATCTCCTGGCCATCCTTGCCGATCAGAACCGGCCGGTCGTCGTTACGCCGGTTGTTGAGATGCCCAATGTGGTGGAACTCGACCTTAGTGGTGCTCAGCCACTCGAGACGAAACGGCGGCGAGGCATCCCACTGCAGACTCCTGGCCCAACGCGGGCGCGGCGTGTCGTAAGAGGGAGCAGTTGCCACACAGGCGTAGCCTTGAAAAGCCCTGGATTTGTTGACCGAGAAGAAGAGAAAGACATTCTTGCATTGGGCGAAGGCGCCTTTCAGAGTCTCGGTGTGCCGAACCTGCGTCTTCCAGAGTCCATCCTCCATACACATTGTCACATTCTCCTCGTTAAACGACTTGACGATGAAGTACCGGTTTTCACCCTCGCCGCCAAGATCGACGTGCTTCGGCCAGCGCGTCCCCATGACCGGCGCCGGCGGAGGACCATGGCGGCCATAGGGCGAAGGAGTTCTGTTCCAGCCCCCGACCTTGCCACTCTCGCGGGTACGAATCATATTGGCCTGTGTCTTGTCTGTAGTAGGTGCGGTGGCACTCGTCGTAGTTATCCTCGCCATACTTGTCGAACGGCGAGCGAGGACGATAGCCTGAGGGACCTCTATCATAGTCTCTGCCACGCTCACGATCACTACGCGGGGCAAGCGGAGCAAGTGGAGCGATGCCTGCAGCGTCGGATAGCTTGGAGACCTTCGCAACTTTAGTTTGCAGGTCCTCCGATACTTCAGTGTCCATCTCCTTCCCAGATTCAATGTCTGTCTCCTTTGCATGGTCCGTGGCTAATGGTACCGGTTGCGCCTCGATCACAACTCTTGTTGGTCGGGGGCTATTTGTGGCTTCACTGTCGAGCTTGGCCATCTTGGCAGGCTGACTCTGGGCCTCGCCTGTATTGAGGCGACGCTTCTGTGCTGTCGAGGCTGTCAGAGTGGTAACGGCCCTGTTCGACTCACTGACCGAGTCTGCCACGGACGCCGTTGTGTCTGGTGTAGCAGGTGGCACTAACGACTGGGGAGTCTGTGACTGTCCAGCTCCAGCACTGAGAGCAAGGAAGCCCCGGTCAAGGTCGTCTTCCTCAGGCAGCTTGCGACGTGCGGCCGCCAGACGCTCCTGCTCTTCCCAAATTTTCTGCTCAGCAGCCTCTACCTCAACCAGAGCGCGGTAACGGGCCAGTTTCGTATTACGTGCCTCAACATCGCTGTGTTGCGTATAGAGAAGCCAGTCGCGCAGGTCTCGGTCCCCGGCTATAAGCTTGGAGAGCTTGGCACTAACAGTCTCCAGATCGCCGTCGTCATTGGCATCGATAGCTTCGTCGCTGTACGTGGCCTTAGTGGCTTGGTCTGTAGTCGTGACCATATCCCCTGTATCGATATCTGGATTCTTCTGGATACGCGAGCTCTCCGGAGCAAACGTACCACTTGGGACTTCATTGCCGCGAGTTGCCGAAGGAGATGGACTTGATCAGATCAGCAACGTCCTCAGGGTCCGCATCAACGGAGTTCTGGGTAGGCATCTGAGGCACAGTATGCGGCACGAAGGCTGACGTATGGTCAGGCTGCGTTCCGTTATAGGAGACCTCGCTGAGTTGTCTAGGTGAGCTGTCGCTAACAGCACGAGTGTTCTTGTCCTTCAACAGCTTCTGCTTCAGTTCAGCTGCTGCGAACGTGAGGGTCCATGCTGACCTTCGACTTGACCTGGGGAGTAACCTTCTTGGATGATTTGGCCATCTTCGCCGGGGGGAACCTATCTGTCTCCTAGACTTGGTGGCTGTGAAGAACGGTCTAGTTGGATAATGGCTGGGTACCCGGTTCAATAGTAGATACGTTTGGAACAGATATCGTTGTCGAGGGTGAGAAGATCAGACGATCAAGGTAACCGACCCGGCGAGTAGATAGGAGTAGTCCCTGATACGGGCAGGTGAGGGTTGTAGGGGTTGTAGTTGCGGCAGAGGGCACGTCAGTGGTTTATGTTGACGTTAGGTAAACTGTCGAGAAAGTCACAGCTGGTCTCAACCTTCTCGAGTGGCAAGCCGCAGGTGGTCGACGCTTCCACGCTCATCGGATATAGGCTGGTCTGCCGAGAAGCAACTTGAACAACGGATGCCGAGACCTTGCACTTTGCGTACCTAAAGTACGAGAGCACCTACCGCAGGAGACTCCTACCTTAGCCAAAGCCAATTAGCTTAGCACCTCTGTCCCATTTGTAGTATTGAATCAGTCGTCATTCACGACCTCCTTTTGCGCCTTTAGTCCTCCTAAGAACTCGACCTAGAACTAAGATCAAGAAGTGATGTCGTCTCGCGGTCATCTTAGTGGAGCCATAGCGGAAAGACTTTCGGACCGTGACGGTTCATTCTTGCGAAGCTAGGGTACAGTACCTTGGGAAGGCATCCTTGCATCTTGGCACAGATGGACAATTTGAGACGGAGGTCTTGGAATGATTGTGTCCCTTTTTTACGAAGTAGCAGTGTCTTGAGATCTCCCAAAAGTATGGGAGTTGGGGTTACGTCTCCTGGCTAGGTTTGGCTACCTGTAGAATACCTGACGTATCAATGAGCACTCATAGCCGTTCTGTCTGGTCTCGCTTCCAGCCTAGACAATCAATACGTACCTATCAATTTACTGCCTGACTTCGGGTACCTGACAGCAGACGACACGATATCAGTTATCGGCCTCAATCCTGGTAATAAGGTCTGCCTGTGGGATCTCGCGATCAGACAAACGCTGCATGATGCATTTTCTTGTCGAAGAAGAAGGATTCCAGGAGTCCACGTCAAGGGAAGAGATCAAAGGATCCCTTGTTGGAGTCAAAAAGGGCTTGATGTTTGAAGTTTCACAGACGAACCAATGGCATCGCTGCAGTCGATCCATAGCGGCCCCTAACCCGCATGGCCGGGCCTTCCCAACCCCTGAGGCGGCGCTCATCTTCAACCAACAACGGATCTCACCCCCGTCTTGTTTGCCTCCAGCTACAGGCCTCTGTCCTGTGCCACAAGATCCTCCGCCTCAGGATTGATGATTGACGCAGCTTGATGGTCTCACCACTCATTGACTGCTATCCACCGCTCATATCACTGTTGGGTTCTTTGGATTGCTGCATCATCTACGTATAGCATCGGCGCTGTTGTTGGCTCGGTGGCCTATACTAGTCTAGGGACTTCCTTCTTGGTGTCTTCCTCATGCCCATCAGCAATGCTTGAGCTGACCCTATGCCAGGTGGAAATCACGCAGATCACCCAGGTCTATTGGAACCAAGAGCCGCATTGCTACCATCGGCGCCAAAAACCGGGGAGCTTGGCGCTCCCCTTCATGGTTCTGAAACGCCGTGGCGCCTACCAGCCAACCCACAATGCACACTTGGCCCCATCGACAATTTTGTCATACCTTGACACTCACTAGCCTCGAGGCCTGGTAGATCTTGTTTGCGGATCTTCGTCACATCACCTTGGCCTGAAGTGGGCTGAGAGCAGGGACAGGCTTGGGTAAGGGTTCGGGAGGCCACGAATTTGTGCCAGGAATGGTGTGTATAAAGAGTAGGAGGGCATCCCTCACGAGCCCCATGATGTTCTCCTCTGTCTAGGCTCACAGAGACTTCCATCTACAAACATTCTTTTCGTCAGCTCTTTCAGCTTTGTCGTTCATTCATTCCTTCATTGATTGGGGGTTCCTGCTTTTGTCCTTCAACGTCCATTCATTCCCGCAAGCCGGCTCAACTTCAAGAACTTCCTTTGGAGTCTCGATTCTAACTTCGACGCTTCCACATACCGCTACGCTACCATGCCTTCCACAACTTCCAAAACCATCTTCGCCGCTCTGACCGGCGCCGCTACCGTTATTGCTCATGGCCATGTCAATAACATCATCGTAAACGGCGTCTCGTGGCAAGGCTTCGACCCTACCAAGATGCCGTACATGCCTGATCCCCCAACTGTTGTTGGATGGACGACGGAGCAGAGGGACAATGGCTATGTCGCCCCAGACCAGTTTGCCTCTTCCGATATAATCTGCCACCGGGATGCAAAGAACGCCGGCGGCCATGCCGTGGTCGCTGCTGGTGACAAAGTCTTCATCCAGTGGGAGTCGTGGCCGGAAGGCCACCATGGCCCTGTTATCGACTACCTGGCCAGCTGCGGCGACGCCGGGTGCGAGACGGTCGACAAGACCAGCCTCAAGTTCTTCAAGATCGACGAGGTCGGTCTTGTGGACGGCTCTGTGTCACCCGGCAAGTGGGGTTCGGACCAGCTCATCGCCAACAACAACTCCTGGCTGGTCGAGATCCCGCCCACCATTGCCCCCGGTTTCTACGTCCTGCGCCACGAGATCATTGCTTTACACAGCGCATTCGATGCCAATGGAGCTCAGAACTACCCTCAGTGCTTCAACCTGGAGGTTACCGGCGGTGGCAGCGATACCCCAGATGGTGTGGCCGCCACGGCTCTGTATAGTGCGCAAGACGCTGGCATCCTGCTCAACATCTACTACCCGCCTCTCTCGAGCTACGCCATCCCCGGACCCGCACTGTACTCTGGTGCTGTGAGCATTGCGCAAGCCGCCTCCGTCGCGACGGCTACCTCTACGGCAGTGACTGGTTCCGGGGCGGCGGCTGCACCCACCAATGCCGCGGCCACTTCGGCTGCTAACGACGGAGGAGCTGCGACACCGACCGCGGAGTCGGGTTCGGCCGCCACGCCGGATAGCTCCGTGACCGCTGCTCCCGTCAAGCCGACCAGCGTCCCGTGTGCACCCCAAACGAGGACTGTCACTGTCCAGGCACGGGCACACGCTCGGGATGTCCGCGGGCGTTAGTGCTCTCAGATTTGGGATGAGAGTCCAAGATATTTTGGCGTGAGCTTATTGGCCTGAGTTCTATTCTGTGTATATATTGTCTTCTTCTTCTCTTCATGTCATTTGACGTGTCTTTGACCTATTGCGGGACTTATGTCTGTTAGACCCGACCGCACCCGGTTGAGGCTTGAAGAGCCGGAAACGGCCAGGGCTTGAGAATAAACTGCCTTCGATGGCACCCTCTTATGTTCACTGAATCAGTCCCGTGCTTCTGCTTGCTTAGCGACGCGTTGTATTTCGGCTTCAGGTCCGTCTGGGGTGGAACCACCGCGACCACTGCTTAGAATCGAAGATTCCAACGGCCCTGTCGCGGCTCGATCAACGAGAGTGGCAGTCCAAGAACGCTTGTGAGGCGTATCCGGCACTTCAAGGTCGACATCCCTGCAATTCCGTTGCCGCTCCTTGCCAAGCGGCTAACCTTAATTGACGTGGACCCTGACGCAGACAGACTGTCCCACTCCTCCTTTATCGAGCAGTCGCAAACTGCATCATGGCATCAACATCCAACACCAAACCACACCGGTATCGCGGACAATGCTCGATGCTGTTATCTGTGAAAAGCTGGGTGATGAGAGAATATCCAAAGCAGGAGTGCCTCAGCTCAATGGCTGACCCGCATCCTCCATGACTTCTACCTCTGGATATCGAAGCTAACCCGGCAGGCCCGGACCCTGACTGAGTAAGACCCCTAGCAATTTCATATGACAATCTCAAAGGTCCAGTTCTCGAACGAACCTCGTTCGACTTTTCATGTTGTTCCTTTCCGGTGGTCTGCTCGCTGTGATATCCTTGCGCCATGACAGCTTCTAGAAAACAATAGCTTCAACACCCCATTGTTCCCCTTCGTCACCCCGCCCGCGAACCCATCGTCGCCATCGTCGCCGTCCCCATGCCGTGGCTTCGCAATCCCTTCTCCCGCGGCGAACCCGACCCCGACACCTCAGACACAGAAGAAGCTCTTCCAGCAGGCGGCAACACCACCTCTCCTCCATCTCCTCCCAGCCCCGAAACGACCCCCGACGACACCCCTCCCCGCCCAAGCCAAGATGTAGCCGCAATCCTCTCCCACTTCAAGACGCCCACCAAGTCCCTCTCAGGCCACCAAATCTTCTACATCTTCGTGCTAGACGGCCTCGGCGCCATGGTCCTCTCGGGAGGCATAAACTTTGCCATCGCCTACGGTACTTTTTCCCCTCCCTATCCCCAAGCGTTCTCCCTTCCCTTTTCCCCCCTTAATCATCACCAGCCAGTTTACTAACCCCAACGTCCTCCGGGGTTTAGCGATGTACACAACCCAAGACACAACCCTCCACCCGATCCGCCTCTTCCGCCTCCCAAACACCCTAGCCGGCGACGCCGCCGTCACCATAATCGTCCAGTCGCTCATAACCTGGCTGATCGAGCTCCTCCTCGTCCGCCGCGACCTCGCCTCGGGCGGCGTCAGCCCCGTCGGCTTCCTCCCCCGCCCGACATCCCCTTGGCTGCGGCGTGTCTTCTTCCTCGACGAGTTCGCCCCCGGGAACGACAACTGGCTCGTCTTCCTGGTGGGGAATCTGGTTAGGGCGTTCGCCACGGCGGTGGTCGGGTTTGTGCTGCTTTGGCCGGTCAGTGTCGGGGTGTTGACTGCGTTCGGGAGGAGGGAGGGCGGGGATTGGGTGTATGAGGATAGGTGGACGCCGCAGGTGTTCAAGCTGGTGTTGGGAGGCGTCTGGGGCTTGGTGCAGACGCCGGTTTATGCGGGGTTTTGGCTGGTGAGGGAGGGGTGGGTTCTGCAAGGCGGTGAGGAGGATGGCGATGGGATTATCGCGGGTGCTGATGCGGACGGGGAAGGAGGTGATGTGGGACGTGGTGAGGAAGGGTGAGAGGTCCGGGGGCGGGAAGTGTTGATGATAATCGCCCCTTGCGGCTGGAGGATGGCTGTCTTTAGCCGCGGGAAAGAGGGTGTCAACGCTGGACGGATCCGGCCGCGGAACCTCGAAGCTGCGCGGGGACTTATGGCTAATGGCATGTTCGGGTAGAGGGACAGATCATAGATGAGTGGGTGTCCCTTCCCGGGCTCGTTCTCGTATCGGTGTTGACATGGGATGCCCAGCTTGCGGTCGTGGGCATCGCGGTGTGCATGGGTGTGACACGGCAGTCTGTCTGCGAACAAAGGAAATGCGAGCTCCTACTTAGGTAATCGACGTGCACGCACCGATGGAACTACCTCGGTAGCGGAGAAGTCACCGCTATGTCCTTCTGGACCTGAGGATACGAGCAGGGCTAGGCATGGTAGGATGATGGTTAGGCCAGGAAATGAAGACGCTCTGGGATGTGAAAATGTCGCCTTACTGGAGACCACAGGCAGATATCATGATTTCAGTTCTGATGTCTCTCCCATTGTGGTCCTGGCTTGCTAAATGTACAGCAAAAACAAACCACCGTGCTCATGCCGGCGGCAGGAACGACGCAAACAGCACAGCCTGTATGGAAGCGTACATGACCATGAACACCACAAATCCATTTCCAGAAAACCCGCCCTTCGGCACGGCCTTGTCGCCCCTCGCGAGCCAGCCAGCCAGCCACAAGTACCACAAGGGGTATCCGGATGCCATTCGCGTTATGATCTGAACATGATGGCTCGTCAGCGTGAGCAAAGCAAGGATCACTTGCGCGGCGGCCGCCGACTGGACGAGCCAGGCAGCCCGCTCATGCCGCTCAGACTTCGGCCCCTTCGCAGTGTTTCCCTTGGACACAAGTTGCGCTATGCCCGATCGCGCGAGCACGTAGAGCATCGGCGCCGCCAGCAAGAAGAGCGGGATATTGGAGAGCTTCCAGTAGCGGAACAGACCGTTGTCCCTGGACGGCATACAGTCAGCCACAGCACACGCACGATGAGTTAATGCAAGAGAGCCTTACCAGTAGTGCACCTGAACGAAGGCGTATATGCTGCCCAGGCGGCCATGGCACCACGGCCTCTGGACTGACGCAGCCGGGTCGCAGAACCGCCGGTACGCGATGAATTGTGGGACGACGGAGCCAGCCGCTACGCAGATGCCTCCCATGCCGAGGGGGATCAGCCGACGGATTGCGGGGAGGGGACGCCGAGGCAGTGTCAACAAATGTTGAATGAATTCCCAGGCGAAGGGCACGCCGTGGGAGATGCCATTGCTGCGGAAGGTCGTGGCCACGCCGAATAAGACGCCGGCGAGGATGATTTGCGCATCGCGGGCGAGGGGTCTTCGCGTCACACAGCTCTTTGCGTACAGGAGGTAGCCCAAGAAAGACAGTAGAGCGAAGGGAGCCTCAGCATAGGGGGCAGAGAGAAAGAGCCCGGCAGGCGAGAAGACGTGCAAAAGCGCGGCAACCAGGGCGACTCTATTGTCACCCGTGATGACCCGGCCGAGGCTCTCGAGGACCAGAGCCGACAGCAGGTGCGACACGTTGGCGACGAGCACACCGGCGGCGGACTCAAGGTGTCCCCTGTTCTGGATGCCAAGTGATGTGAAGACTAGTAGAAGAGGGGTGTCAGCTCGCTTCATCGGGAGCATCGGATATGTGTCTGCCCGCAGCGCAGCTGACAACAGCCATGTCGGTGTCCGATAGGGCGGAACATTCACCCCCACGGGGTGCAAAGCTTACCCTTGACTAGATACTGGATGGCGATTGTCAGGCCGCTGCCAAAGGCCCATTCCTGCTCGAACAGGTAGCCCCGCCGGGCAACCTGGGTGAAGTAGATGGCGTCCCAGCTTGTCAGACGCGCGAGAAGGACCGGAGCGGAGCTATTGCTGGGGTTGGCTGCGTCCAGTGTGATGCTGGCTGAGGTGTCATATGCCGGACCCAAGGTGCTGCCTGCAGCAACGAGAAACAGGAAGAGCTTCCATGCAGCGAAGACGGTGACTAAAGTCCGCACTGGCCGGCGGACGGCATCTTGAGCGAGCATATCGAGGGGGCCCAAAGGTCAGATGTCGTAGTGCAGACAAAAAAACCCGCGCGCGGCATGTGCTGTGACGTTGGCCCAAGTCGCTGCATCTAGTACCGGCGCTAAAGAGCTGCCGAGGATGGTGGATGCAGTGCGAATGGGAGGACTCGTTGATGCCAAGTACAAGGTACCTTACCCACCGTATCTTCCGCGGTGTTTGACGGTGAGATCGGCGCCGACAAGTTGACGCGAAATACGGGTCGGGTCCCAAGGGTGCAGTGGTGCAGGGTTAGGGTTCGCCTCGGGCCCTCAGCAGGCTCAGCGAGCGGGCTCAGCTTGTGATTGCGGAGCAGCAAAAGCGTGGCGCCGCAAACAGAATCGCGGAGGACCCATTTGTGAGACTCTCAACTCTCCAGTGATGAAAAATCTTCCGGCTTTACAAATCCAACATGGAGCAACAAGAAGGCTAGTTTCAACTAGTTACAAATAGCCGGAGACGATCATGAATCGCGACGTCCGCCGGGAAGTGTCCTGTGGTAGGCGCGCGGGCTGAACGGGTTCCGCGCGGCACCCGAGGCCCCGGCCTTGTGCATCGGCCCAACCCGTGTCCGACTCCCAGTGCACTGAGTGCAGCAGGTGAGGTTACCTTGATATACTTATTGATTTGTCGCATTGCCGTGATCTCTCGTGCATAGGGCTAGCATTTCCGGGGCTGCCGGCGGAGCAAGTGACATTGGCCCAGGGGTATTCGTCGCTTTCGCATTCTCCAAATCCTGCTTTCCGAGCCATGTCAGCAGCCACAGGCTCGAATAAGCAAAAGCACCCCTTTACCAATTCAACCGCCAACTTGCTTCGAAGTGCCCGGTAATATATCGTACTCTACCTCTTCTTCCAACCTTCATTAGTGCTCGCCAAGTTTCAACGGCCCACCTGTGACCTCACTACGTACCCGTACGGCATTTTGCGGCTCTCGGCGTCGGGAGCCTGGCCTGGGTGTCTCGATCTTTCAACACCTGGGTCCCGCCTCGTGGTCTGATGGGTCCCGTCGGATCTTGAACAGAGCCTCGGGACATCAGATGTTCACATTCTGTATATACAGCAGTCAGTCCTGCTTCAACATCCTTATTAGTCGAGGCTGGCCATATCCCACAAAACTTTAGAGTGCACAACGAGACAAAGTTTTGCATACCCTTGGCCCAAACTGCTACTGCTCAGGTCAGCTGCATTGATCCCACAAAAGACCAAAAGCTGGGGGAGTCGATCTACCTCACGTACGTGTGTCACCGCCCTCCCCTGTGGTCAGAAAGTCATATCTGACAGTCGGCGATAATCAGTCCATCTCGATAGAGCTTACACAGTGCAGCCTGAAGTCTCGCTTTTCATCCGAGCTCAATCGGTTATATGGTTTTTCGGTTCATCATCTTGAACATCGACTTTTTGGAGTTTCCTCCTTTTGGCGCAATCGCATCGTCTCCTTTTCAGTCGCTCGATTGCTCCAGTCCAGCCCAGAGTCACTGCCAAAAGGGGTAACACTTTAACAGCGACTCGTGGTCCGTTGGCCACCCTCCTATCAGCGACCGGCCAACCATAAGCTGAGGAGCCGCTACCCTACCACATGGTTGCTGACAACCGTGACAACGCTCATCTCAGCTCCGACGGCGACTTTTCACGTATATTACTCCTTTGCGCCGGGCTGGGATTGTCTTGAGGCTCAAATATTCCTCCGTCATTCGAGTGATGCACAGTTGACTGTGCAAAGAATTTGGACAATCAGCGATATACTCCCGTCTCAGGGGAGGACTTGGCGCGAAACAGAACATCCGCTGGAACGGACTACCTTACAATTTGGATGACGGGGCGATAGTGACGACCTGAACAAATACAAATCGGGTACCTTCGTTCGACAATCGGAGTGTCTGACATAGGCCGCCTTGGTTCTCTCCCGCTCACTTCTTTTCCCAACTCTCTTGCGAAGCAAGAGATAGGGTGTGCATCCAGCACCTTCCTTCCATATTTTGAGCGCCCCTTCCTAGGACTGGCGTCGCCATCGATGCCAGTCCTTACCTGCCGAATTCGACATCATGTTTCTTCACTCCGGGGCCAGTCTCCATGGCCACGAGTATTCCGAACGACCAGCACCGGCCGGTCAGCACGCTTACAAACGCTCGCCATTACTACGCTCGGCCTTTGCCACACCCAAGCCTCGGCCGGTTTCCCTTGACGGTGGCAGGCCGCCAGCTACTGTCCAACCCAGGCGCCCATTCTCGGACTTGGTTGTCCCCCGCATACAGGAGCCCGTCGTCCGCTTCCTGGAGCCCGAGAACAAGGACGCACCGGCGACACCCATGACCGAGGATGCGGCATCAATCATGTCCGCGTCCGAGCTGAGCGACGGCTCGCAGCCCTCGGAAGCTGCCACGGTGACTCCCTCAGAATCATCATCGAGGCGGAGGCGGAGCCGCGGGTCCAGCCGTGGCTCTAGGAAGACCACGACCCTTGCCCTGGCCTACCCTGCTCCTCGATTCGCCGGCAAGAAACGGGTGTTGCAGAAGGTCTCCCCCAAGCTCTTCCTGCAGCTGCAAGAGGTGTCGCTCAACAAGCGGCCGAGGCCCGTTATCGATGTCTTCCCCTCGTCGCGGATCGCGGGGCCGGTGATAGCACCACGGCTGGCGAAGCGATTTCCCAGGCTGTTCGGACCGAAAGGGGAGTTGGGCTCTGCCGATGTCGTGCTCATGAGAAGCGAAGACTACGACACCGTCTCGGAAGATATCGACAGCGAAGAGGAGGAAGGCAGGTTGGAGCAGCGGCAACCGGTTGCGGTCCTCAGTCCGGTAAAGAAGTCGGACCGGACTGAGATTGTGCTCGATGACGGCTCGGTGTGGGTTGCGCAACCGCTTCCGACCGGCTCCTTCGACTTTGTGCGCACCGACGAGCACGGGAACACGACCACTGCCCGGTGGGCACGGAGGCCTGTATCCAAGACGTCACCCGCACCAGCACCAGCACTTCCTGACGTCGCAACCAGAGCCGGTCGGACATCGCCATCTGAGCTTGGAGGCGTCAAGTATACCTTCAGCATAATCAACCCGGAGACCAGGCGGCACCCTGTCATGGCCACCCTAACACCGCAGTTTCTCGACATCCAGGAGACATACACCTCAGTCTCCACATCGTCAGGTCGCTACCCCCCGTGTCGACCGTTAGGCCGCAGCGTTAGCATTTCACTGGCGCAGCAACTCCCATCAAACATCACGCCGACCAAGCCAATCCTCTCGCGCTCAGTATCAGCCGCACCGGCGCCGGCGGAGTCCGACTACGATTCTCGACACGTGCAGACTCCCGAGCCGCAGACCGAGCGGACAATCTGCGTAGTCGACGAAGCAACAAAGCTGCTGATCTCCGTCACAGCCGTCTTCCTCGCCTTAGAGTCGGGCTGGTCGCCTTACTTCAGACCCCACTCCTACCACTCGGCCGAACACCACTCACCGGCCGACACGACTGCCACCCCGTCCATCGTGCCCGAGACGCCCTCCTCCTGGTGCCGCCTATCCCGCAACCCCCGAACCAGCTCAGACGACTATCGCCCCCCGGAATCCCTCCGCAAAGACAGCACCCTCTCCTCCTCCCTCAGCAACCCCCGACCCTCCAGCCGCGACCGATCCCCCGCTCGCTCCCCCATCACGACGCCCTGCGCAGCCGCCCCGGCTCCGTGGTGGGAAACCAACACCGCGCAATCCCCCGCCTCAGCCGCGACGACCTGCCTCCGGCCCGCGACCCCGACGACGACAACGCGCCCGGCCGCCCCGCCCCGCGCGACCAGCACCGGCGCGGCCTTCATGCAGCGCACGCGCATCGCGTCCGCGGCGCAGGCCGTTGCCGCCGTTGTCGAGTCCAGCGACTCGGAGCACCAGGCTGTTCCGACTAAGAGTAAGCGGCCCCCGCGTCGGGGACGGCTTTTGAGCGGCGGCGGGTCGCAGTCGGACAGGGATAAGGACCGGGCGCAGCTAGTTAGGCACAGCATGCCCGTGGCCCCTCCTCTACCTGCCGATGTCACGTCCCCTCCGCCGTCGTCGATGGATAAGGTCGTCGCCATGAGGGCGGGGCAGAACGGGATGCTCGACGCGGGCGGTGCTACGCCTACGACGTGGCGGCCGCAGCAGGCGCGGATGGAGAGGGAGGTTGGGGCGAGGAGGGTGCAGAGCGCGTGTTATCCCGCCGAGCTGTCGCCGATGGTTGCTACCATCCAGTCTGACCGTGGCGGCGCGGTGGAGCTGGTTGCTTTGCCGAGGCCTGGGAATGGAGCAGCGATGGAGCCGAAGGCGATATACCTACCTGCTTCTCCTCCTCGGACGACGGCGGTTGAGGGGATCAAGGGGCAGCATGACCGGGGGTTCGGTGGCAGGATGAAGAGTCTGGGCCACTGGTTCCGCAGGCTGGGACACGATAGGCATGCGCGCTAGGTGTGCTGCTGTCCGTTGTGTTGCTGCTGGTGTGAGGCGCGGGAGGATGAGGATATGGTATGAGAATTGCGATAGTTGGAGCGAAGGTGTATTCAGTGGGAAGGGAGTTCGAAAAGCTTGTAACAGTAGCATTATACCCCACCATTCGCTTTTTTTCTCGTTTGTCTTATGTAGTATCAATAAGCCTCGTTGGGTAGATGCCTTGTATCGGCTCGTACAACTTACAATGCATGGCTCGGCTTTCACTTCAGCGGTTATATGTACATTTTTGTAGCTCAATTCATGCTCTAAACATGACATGACTCCCCTTGACGCATTCGCAGAAGCTGGTGACAAGACCCCGCTGAAAACTCATCGTGCTTGTTGCCCAACATTTCACCGGCGCCCTCTGAGGCAGCTCTTACGCCACCGGCACCCAGTCTTCTTTGTCCCAGGGTTTTGTCCCACCGAGAGCAACCGCTGATTTTTCCCCGCGCCCCGCGCTACCATAGTCGTAAGCGTTATAACCCTTATTACCAGCGGTAATCGCTATCACCGGTCCTGTGGTCCAGTGGTCAAGACTAGACGTTGTGGTGAACTTTCTCAGCTCCGTCTCAACCCGTGTTCGATTCACGGCAGGGCCAACCCAATTCCACACCCTAGATCATCTAGGGACTTCTCTTTTTGTTCTTAGGACTTCTACATCTCACCTTCGCTGGTCCTCCTTAGGTTTTTGAGGCATATCGCTGACGTATTCCGCATTACCACTTGAGGCACGGGGCTACCGATCGATACCGACGTTTTTGACGCGTTGCGTGCCACCCTACTTCGTACAGAGTTTACATAGGGAGGCCTGCTCTTGGAGTCCATTTGTATGTCCCTGACCTTGGGCCATGTTCGGTACGCGACGTTTATTGCATTTTCACCAGATGTGATTTTTACTCGGCGTGTCGAGCATCCTCCTCGAAAGGTACCTTAACGGCACTTGCATCCGTGACAATTGTAGCAGGCGTGGACTTGTATCTCCTCGAGGATCTTACGTGAGGGACTACGGATAAGCAATGCTCTTCCGCGGCTACGTGCGACTGCCTACGTTAAACAAGCAGTGGCTCAACGAGAATTTCCCAACTGGCCATTCATGTCCTGAATGTCTTGCTGCATTTCTATAGGGCACTTGAGCGGCATCAGTATAACCACTACAGTGACAGGACTGAGGTGCGTATCGTCCAACGACTGTTTGTCCAACTGAGGGGTAACATGTGGTAACGGCAGTCAATCCAATGACTCTGGTTTGCGGGTGAAGGTTTCAGCTCCCTGCATGCGCGCAGGAACCCGAGACTCCCGCGAGTGACGCATCTTTGGACCCGCCAGCTTCAGCGCAATCTTCCTGCTGAATATTGAGAGCCAGGAAGCTTCTTCAGGCTACTGGGAGTCATAATTTTGCGGAGTATCAAAACAGTGACGCAGCAGAAACTCCTTTAAACTACGATCTCCCACCGATTCTCGGCTTTTAACCACCTCAGTCTTTGCGTGCAGTAGTCGACGTAGCATGGTGCATGCATGCATCCACTCGCTGTACGGCAAAGCTGCAGCCAGCCTCGCGCCTAGAACTACCCCTAGCTGAACTCGCACGGTACTGCAGCCCCCGAGTATCGGAGGATGAAGAAGTACAGAAATATCCCACCCAACTGGCAGCTGCGCTAGTGACCAACCAACCAATGACAGCTCGGGAAGTAAACCTCGGCGGGGAGATCTTGAAAGAGGAGGGAAGCGATTGCTTGGCCAGATCTTGGTACTGCAATAGCGCAAAATCCAGTCATTCCACGGTTATGCAGCACAGGTTTAGACCTTGCTGCTTCCTGTGTCCCCACTTATTAAATCGTTGTGGAAGCGGTTCGCTCGAAAAATTCTCTTTGCGCCTCTGGGGTGCTTGGCCAGGTATTGCATGCCTATAGTGACTCATGTTTCGCCCCTGTAAAACTAATTATGCAGTGTGAGTCCACCCCCCGCATCCCCCGCCATCGCTGTTTAAAATTCTCTGGCCCCGACGGTCCTCGCTCTTTTGGCCCCGAACATTTTGCTTCTTTGTGTCCTCGATTCAACCCTCCGACTGAGAGAAAGTCAGCAAGCTTGAACAAGACCCTTGCTACTCTCTTGAAGATCCAAGCCAGCCGGCCTCAACCGTCACCATGTGTTCCTCCTGCGCCCCAGAGACTGCCAATGGCACCGTCAACGGCACCGTCAACGGCACCACAACCAACGGCACCACGCCCAACGGCACCACGCCAAACGGCACCGCCAATGGCACCCGCCAGTCCCGACAGCCCTACCAATCCGTCGCCGATGCGTATTCCAACACTGCCAACTTCAAGATTATCGAGAGCACGCTCCGAGAAGGCGAGCAGTTCGCCAATGCCTTCTACGACACCGGTATGTTCCTCTCCCTGGACTTGTCCGGGTCCTTCGCATCTGTGCCATGAAGTATATATGACTAACCGGCTTGGTGAAACAGAGACCAAGATCAAGATGTAAGCCGACTGATCTGCTCCTATGAGCCTTACATACTTTACCATGTTTTCCTCGGCTGAATGCTCACATGCTTGCAGCGCAACTGCTCTGTCCGACTTCGGCGTCGAGTACATCGAACTGACTTCGCCCGTCGCGTCCCCCCAGTCTCGCGCCGACTGCGAGGCCATCTGCAAGCTCGGACTCAAGGCCAAGATCCTGACTCACGTGCGGTGTACGATGGAGGACGCCAAGATCGCTGTCGCGACCGGTGTCGACGGCGTGGATGTGGTCATTGGCACATCACAGATCCTTCGGGACCATTCCCACCACAAGTCGATGGCCCAGATCACCGAGACCGCCATCGAGGTCGTCCAATACATCAAGAGCCAGGGAGTCGAGGTCCGCTTCTCCTCCGAAGACTCGTTCCGGTCGAACCTGGTCGATCTGCTCAGCCTGTACCAAGCAGTGGACAAGGCGGGAGTCAACCGGGTTGGTATCGCAGACACAGTTGGCCTTGCCACCCCGCGCCAGGTCTACAAGCTGGTGCGGACGCTCAGGGACGTGGTCAGCTGTGATATCGAGACACATTTCCACAACGACACAATGTGCGCGGTAGCCAACGCACACGCTGCCTTGGAGGCCGGCGCTACTCACGTCGACACGTCAGTCCTCGGCATCGGTGAGAGGAACGGAATCACGCCGCTCGGTGGCCTCTTGGCCCGGATGATCGTCGAGAGCCCCGAATACGTCAAGTCTCGGTACCAGCTGCACAAGCTCAAGGAGATCGAGGATCTCGTTGCAAACACGGTACAGGTCAACGTCCCGTTCAACAACCCCATCACTGGGTAAGGTTCCCCCCCCTCAGCACGTCTACCGCGCTGCCAGTGCTAACCGGGTCAACAGCTACTCAGCCTTCTCCCACAAGGCAGGCATTCACGCCAAGGCCATCCTTAATAAGCCAGAGACATACGAAATCCTCAACCCAAGTGACTGGGGTGTCAAGAGATGTAAGTTTACCCCCCCCCCCCCCCTCTTCACCGTTGACAGAAGAAGAAAGAAGCTAACATGTCGTAGGGATCCATTTCTCGTCGAGATTGACGGGTTGGAATGCGATCAAGAGCCGAGCCGAGCAGCTGGGTCTTATCATAAACGACGAGCAAGCCAAGCAACTGTAAGCCCGCCTGTGCGTTTTTCCCGATCGTGACTTACAACTAACCTTCCCTGAAGCACACAGAAGATCAAGGCCATGGCTGACGTCCGGCCCCTTGCTATCGACGACACGGATTCGATCATCCGGTCATTCTGTCTTGAACACGTGCCCGAGGTTTAGCGGACACCATGTGCGAGGTTCTACGGAGCTCTGGATACTTGCAGGGAGGGCTGATGGGTCGCGAGCGGAGTCCAACCAAAAACTGGAGGCGCCGACAGTGTCGACGCAGTTGCTTGGGTTGCTAAAATTCGCCGAGTTAGCGGGAAATCGGACCCGATGGCTAGCCACCAAAAGATAATGACTATGACCAGCGATGCGTTTCGGAAGCACATTGAGACATTAACGTGATCTAGCACACTAACTCGTACAGCGACAATTGGAGCGCGCACCGGCCAAAAAGTAGTAGAAGCTCTTGGGCATCTTCCCTGAAAAATGACGGGAAGTGGGAAATGGCACCTGTCACTAGAAGGCCGTCTCATACCGGCACGTGTATTTCATGTTTAACGTCGCCCATTCCTCGGTTGGTAAGACCAGTAACCAGTCTATATCTTTAGCCTGATAGTACTTCACCTGGAATCGAGCTGCACCTTTGCCGTGTCAACTGCCCGGATGTCCATGTCCTCCTTCCTGTCCCGAGACGCTGCCTTACCCAACCCACATGCTTTTGCAACCGCCCCCACGTAGTCCAGCAAATGTGAATGAATATCCAACTCTCATCCTGTGCTCAGGTTCTATAGAACTCAATCATACCAAATAGCATTCATGCCGAACCCAGGCTCCGGTATCCTCACCCTCGCGACGCGGTGCAGCACCTCCTCGGTCCAGCGATACATCTCCACCCACCCCTCCTGATCATCCGTAATAGCCACCCACTCGTCACTCCAGTCGCACGGACTAACAGCGTTGCTGTGCCCGCCACTCGTAGGCGTTGGCATCAGACACAGCTGCCTCTCGATGCTCCCGCAGTCCCTCAGCCTGAACGCGGCGACATACCCCTGCAGCTCGAAGCTGTTGGCCCTCGCGCTGGCAAACATGTAGCGCCCGCTGAAGCTGACGGCGCAGACGTCGCTCCTGTACAGGCCCTTGCCCGTCTCGCGGTCGCGGTCGACGATGCCGGGGGGGATGAGCGGGAAGCTGTGGTGCGTGTAGACGGGGCAGTGGGTGACCGGGTCGACGACGTACTCGCACAGGCGGTTGCCCGCCTCCATCAGGACGTAGAGGTACTGGCCCGAGGGGTGGATGGCGACCCAGCGCGGGTGGTCGCCGGGGTGAGGGGCGGGGAGGTGGGATACCAGCTCGACGGTGCCGTTGGTGTGCTTGCGGTGGGTCCAGATGGCGTTGCCGGTCAGGTCGGCCGAGTAGAGGTAGGTCTCGGTCGGGTCGAAGACCATGCCGTGTATCCCCGTCTGCGGGGAGTAAGGGTAGTTCTGCTGGTTGGAGGCCAGCATCCCCGTGGGCGAGACGGAGAAGACGTTGCCGTAGCCGGCGTGGTTGTAGAAGGGGTTGCAGTAGACGTTGTAGGGGGGGCGGCGGGCGGCGAGGAGGAAGATGGCGCGGGTGTTGGTGTCGGGGGATGCTGCCTGGGCTGGGGTGTGACAACGAACGAACAGTTTTAGCAAAATGCGGTTGCCTTGTGATTGATGAGGGGGGGGTTAAGGGCATTGCTTACGATCGCCCCCTATGGGATGCGACACCTCATGGATGATCTCTGTCGGGCCCTTGACGGCGAAGCTGGACCACTTCTTCATGGCGGCGCCGTAGATGTTCTTCTTGCCGTGGTCGAAGGTCATCCATGATATCGGCTCGTCCTCGGGGATGGCCGTGCGGTGGACGAGCTCGAGGGTCAGCTTCTCGTCGTCGAACGCGACGGTGAAGATGGCGCCTGGGGGCGTCCAGGTCCCTATCATCAAGTGGTGAAGGGGCATCTTGGAGAGAGGCCTGTAGAGGACTGGGGGAGCGAGTCGAGAGGCAGCAGCGCGGCGCAGGGTGCGCGAGATCATACAACACGGGCACTCTCACGGATATGTGTTCAACAGCGAGTTTGGATTTTGTTGTTGTTTTTTTTTCATGATTCTCCTCCGCGACTTACAGACAACAATTCTCGAAAGCCGTGAAGCCGGTTGCGCCCGTGGTTTAACCCCTCCATGGTGGATGCCATCCCGTCGTCTCGGTACTGAGACCTGGCGTCAGGATGGTGTGGGGAAGAATGTTTCTACGCGGGGTCACTTTGGTGTCATTACTATGGTTCGGATCGTTGTGGCGGGAGATCCAATTGCCCAATGGCCTGCCATACATTTTTAACTCCCCGTTGAAGCTTGCCGTAGCGGAGCGTGGGCGGAACCTGAATGGTGTGGGGGGTCCGTCATCTGGGTGAAGATTGTTTGATTGGCCTGGAGTTCGGAGATGATGCAAAGCCTGACCGTCTTATCTGATCTCATCTGGGGTGCATAGAGTTTGGCACACTGCAAGCTTGAGAGTCCCTGAACATGGGAGCGGCTTCAGTGACGTCCATGATGTTTCGCCGGCTTGACCGGTTGACCGACCGTGGGGTCGCTGCTACCGCCGTGTGCCGCCGACAACTCCGGGCGTCGGCATCATGTGGCCGGAAGACGCCCGTGGTGCTCGCTGATGGCCATGGCCCGCGTTCTGGGTCGGTTCGGATCCTGATCCGCTCTGTGCTGTGCCTGAGTCGAGTTTATATGGGATCCTTCTTGGAGTGTAATAGTAACAGCAAAGGCAGTGGTGGCGGTCGTGGCAGGGCTAAATATGTCCCGGACAGCTCCTCCAACTATCCACCCCTCCACTCTGTTTCTGGTCGAGAACCACAAGCTGCCGCGATGACCGTTAAAGGACCTTGGATAGCGGGGAAATGACACAGCGGTACACTACGAGTTTAGAGTGCCCTATCATGTCGAGCACATTTCACTGCCGGTGGTGGTGAATGTATATAACTTATAGGTCGTCGGACAAGCAGAGAACGAGGGTATTTAAGAGGCAGTTGTTCTCCAGATATCCAGACCCCTGTTTGGTTCATCATTCCTCATCATACACACCAGCAACATCTTGGGAGATCTTCTACTCTCTTGACCAGCGTCTCCGTCGAATACCCCTTTCTCATACATATCCCCACGTACGCAATATGGCCACGAACGGCACAACAAACGGCCCTGAGGGCAACAAGGCCAAGCCTGCCCACAGGTTCGACCCAAACTTCACAGACAATGTCGTCAACACAATGGGCCCCAAAATGACGGAGCGGAACCGGGTGGTCCTCAGCTCGCTCATCCGTCACCTCCACGACTTCGCTCGCGAGGTCGAGCTTACTATCCCCGAGTGGATGGCCGGTGTACACTTCGTCAACGCCGTCGGTCAGATCTCCACCAAGACCCGTAACGAGGCTCACCGGATATCTGACATCCTGGGTCTTGAATCGTCAGTGCCCTGTGTTCCCCCGAGCCCGCGGAATCCCGTACTAACGTCTCGTCCAGCCTCGTCGACGAAATCGCCCACAAAATCATCTCGGAGGGCGATATCGACCCCACCTCCTCCTCCATCCTGGGCCCCTTCTGGTCGCCCAACGCCCCCTTCCGCCCCCTCGGCGGCAGCATCATCCAGGACCCCGTCCCGGCCGGCGGGCGCGTGGCCCTCATGCACGGCGTGATCCGCGACATGACCACCAACCAGCCCATCCCGGGGGCCGTCTTCGACATCTGGCAGGCGTCGGCCAACGGCAAGTACGACTTCCAGGACCCCGAGAACCAGTCGGACAACAACCTGCGCGGCAAGTTCCGGGCCAACGAGAAGGGTGAGTACTACTTCTACTGCCTGCACCCGACCGCCTACTCCCTGCCCACCGACGGCCCCAGCTACGCCCTGCTGCAGCTCATGGACCGCCACCCCATGCGGCCCGCCCACATCCACATCATGGTCACGCACGACGACTACCAGGGCTGCACGACGCAGCTGTATCCCAAGGACGACCCTTGGTTGGAGACCGACACCGTCTTTGCTGTCAAGCCGGATCTGATCATCGACTTTAAGCCGTCCAAGGGCGACCCCAACGCTGAGTTGGATTTGGAGTACAATGTGTATCTCGCTCCTAAAGGTTACAAGGGCAAGCAGCTGGCGTAGAGGGGAGTGTATGAGTTGTCAGGGGAAAATTGTATATACCCGGCTTATGGCTATCTTTGAGGTTCAGATAGTCAGTACATATTACGGCCCAATGTTTTGCCTATGTTTCTGCAATTGATGGCAGTGTTTGCAAAAGCCGCGAGCCCCTATTACCCCCGACATACATTGCCTGCGAGATCGCAACAGCACTTTTGCGGGGCACGAAAATCAACGTCACTTCTGCCCCGCCATTGCGCCCAGTTCATGTTCAAGTCTCGACCAGAGCTGCTCAATAAATCACTATACCTGGCACTTCTAAAGGCCAACGGATATCAATTGACACGTATGCCACCGGCTAAAGCAGTCGCCCTCAAGCCCATCCCTAAGTCCAGCCGCAGACTTAAGATAACCCCGCGAAACATAACCCTAACCATCTTCCTCACCTCCCTCCTCGCCCTCGCCCTGGCCATCATCTTCAGCTCCCGGGCCTCCCTGACTATCACCTCCTCCCGCCTCCTGCACCTATCCGCGCACCTCCTCCTCCGCCGTCCGCTCTCCTCTCCGACCACCACCGCGACCATGTCGTCGTCCTCCACCTCCTCCTACTCCAAAGAGCTCCTCGTCGCCCAGCTGGCCGTGCAGCGCGCCTCCCTCCTCACGCGGCGCGTCTTCCTCGACACCGCCAAGGGCACCGTCTCCAAATCCGACGCCTCGCCGGTGACCATCGGCGACTTCGGCGCGCAGGCCCTGATCATCGCCGCGCTCAAGCACAACTTCCCGGCCGACGAGATCGTCGCCGAGGAGGAGGCCTCCAAGCTCCGCGACGACGCCGCGCTGGCGGACCGCATCTGGGAGCTCGTCCGCTCGACGAGGCTGGACGACGATAAATCCGAGAACGAGGTGCTGGGCGGTCCCGTGGAGAGCAAAGAGGACATGATCCGGCTCATCGACGAGGGGAACAGTAAGGGCGGGCGCGGCGGGAGGATCTGGGCCATCGACCCCATCGACGGGACGAAAGGGTTCCTCCGCGGCGGGCAGTACGCCGTCTGTCTCGCGCTGATGGTCGACGGGGACGTCAAGGTCGGGGTGTTGGGGTGCCCTAACCTGCCGGTTGACGATGCCGCGCCGTTGAGCGCTGATGCGGGTGCTGGCTCGGACGAGGGGAGGGGGGTCATCTTCTCTGCTGTAAAGGGAGAGGGGGCCACGTCCCGGCCGCTGACCAGGGGTGGCCTGGCGGAGGGCAAGGCTATTGCCATGAAGCCGGTCACGGAGCTGAGCGCGGCGAGTTTCTGCGAGAGCGTCGAGGCGGGACACAGCGACCAGGGCAATGCGGCCAAGATTGCGCAGGGGTTGGGGATTACGAAGCCGAGTGTCAGGATGGACAGCCAGGCGAAGTATGGGAGTATCGCCCGGGGAGCGGGGGATATCTATCTCCGCTTGCCGGTGAGCAAGACGTATCAGGAGAAAATCTGGGATCACGCTGCTGGCGATTTGATTGTACGGGAGGCAGGTGGTGAGGTCACGGATGTGAACGGGCGGAGACTGGATTTCGGACATGGACGGACGCTGGCGGAGAATAAGGGTGTTATCGCGGCGCCGAAGGCTGTTCACGGGCAGGTGCTGAAGGTGGTGCAGGAGGTTCTGGGTGTGTAGACACAGGATGGGCGATGAAAGTACAGTTTATATGACAGGCCCCCTGACCAGCTGCAGCTAGACAGACTAAATGTACATGTATGTGAACAACGGCCATCCCGCGTCGGGTCATCTATTTGATCTTCTTCTGCTTCAACTTGATCGTCTCCTCGTTGACAAAGATGCCCTTGCCCTTGTACGGCTCGGGCACCCTCCACCTTCTGATGCGGGCGGCAAACGACATCAGCTCCTCCTTATTGATGCCTTCGAGTAATATCCTCGTAGGCTGCGGCGCGCTGGCCGTGATACCCTTGGGGCAGCCCATCTCGACAGGGTGCGAGAAGCCGAGCTTCAGCACGACGAACTGTTGACCTGGGTATTCTTCCAGCTGTGGCCGCTGCTCGACCGTCGCTCTGTAGCCGATGCCGACCAATCGCAGGACGGCGGTGTGGCCTTCTGATACGCCGAGGATGTGTTTCTGGAGGTAGGCCCAAGTTGTGCCTGGGGGCTGTTAGTGGTCTTGCTGAGGGACGATGACATTGAAGAGATAGAAAGACTGGACGTACCCCACATCTCGCGCTGATGCTTCTCTTCCGTGTTCTCTACACTGAG
Organism: Coniochaeta hoffmannii; assembly: GCA_030052785.1. Lineage (NCBI taxonomy): Eukaryota > Fungi > Ascomycota > Sordariomycetes > Coniochaetales > Coniochaetaceae > Coniochaeta > Coniochaeta hoffmannii. Next base: position 221,659 of record JANBVN010000012.1, on the reverse strand, counting down.
GAGCGCTCTCCTTGCTGCGGCGTCGTGGTCGATTTTGAGGAATGGCGGGATTTCGAGGTCGAGTTGTCCTGTTCCAATTGTTAGCGAACTGCAAGACTACCTTGACCTTCATCCTACGAACCTAATGGGCCGGTCACCGTGACTGTCCTCTTCGGCACCACCCTCCAATTGGTAGGATCCCTCTTTACCCTCGGCTCTCCAATCATCAGCTCAACGCCGGGAGGTATGGAGATGGGCGTCCGGCCCAGCTTGGACGGCCTGCATGTCGTCGAGGAGAATGTCCGCCGTGTTTGGAGGGCTGGGACGAGGAGAGAGGGGACGGTAGAGGTTGACGGGGAGGATGCGACGGCTTTCTCCAAAGCGCTCCTCCTACATGGCGCAAACATCGTGGCTGGTCGGGACGGTCGGTCTCCTGAGATCGCGGCGCGCGAGTTGCTGAAGCTGGATTGAAGCTCCAAAAATGTTCTGGCACGATGCATCCGCCAATCGGAGGGCCGGAGTGGGACCCCCAGGCCCAAATCAAGGTGAGTCTCGGTGAGGACTTTCGCCTTCAGTCCTAGACAGTGGGTCTCGGTGAGGGCCGCGACCTCTCAGCGGCTTCAAACTCATGGTTTTGCAGGCACTTAGACAATGAGTGGACGAACAATTGTCAGGACTGAGATCCATCGCGATACATATTAGCCCATTGTCGGGTTTGAACTGAGTGTGTAATGTGTAACTGCGGCCGATCCCTCTTTACACCAACGCAGATATAAACATCGAAGCATCAACATGCATGCGCCAACTCAAAGCAGCCTGCATGGTTGTCAACAGCCCATATAGCACTTACGGCGTTATTGTAAGGTATCTGGCGTATTGTGCGGCGTCCATGGTCGATATTGCTGCTTACCTTATGTTGCGGTTCCTGACATGGCATAAGATTGAGGCACGGGCGACGTGAGCCTTCTTCGTAGAGAGTCCGGGAGTGTTGTGCCCATGATCCATATCTGCTTCAGTTTCTGCTCTACCTGCTGGCGCTGCGTCACCTGTCTGTTACCTTTCTGCAAATCAAACCAAACCTGGCACCTGCCTGCCCCAAACTCTAACCTCCAATCTCGCATCGCACCTTCCCAACTTTCAACTCGCCTCACTCAACCACAGTCGCTCCTTCCTGTTCACCCTCTTCCCTCAGTGTAACTGCAGAAACGTCCACAAGATGTTCCCTCCGCCCCAAATCTAGTCTCGACCTCTTCAATCGAGCATCCCGTCGTCTTCTCTCACCCAGGTTCAAAGATCGCCAGGACGTCCAAGCACAATGAGGGTGCAAGTGAACCAGTCCAACGCCCTCAGAGGGTTGAGGCGGGGTCTCGCCCTCTTGGTCATATTCTCCCCATCAGTCCTCTCCTTCTCCTGGGGCAAGGAAGTCAGAGCAAGGCCGCCGCTACAGTCGCCTTCTGAGCTTCTCCAACCACGCTCTCGTCTCCCGGAGGTCTACGCCATTGCCTTGGACGAACTGAAGGAACTGGAAGCCCAACCACTCTGTCACCGGGTTGCCGCCAGGCTGCTCGTCACCAACTGTCAACTGCTCGACGGCAAAGACGAGGCTACAATCCTCACAGATAGTGGCCGCCAAGTACGCGACTTTATCGACTCCTACGCCGCGAGTCTGGCAATATGCGATCTCGAACGGGGGTCTTTCAGTATCCCTTATCAATGCACCAAGTTCCGGGAGCCTACCCTCAGCCAGCTTGCCGTGCGCGATGAAGCCTACATGCACGTCACCTCCGGAGAAATCGAATCGTGCCTGTCTGCTCTTGGTGCTTCGGACTCGGCATGGAACACGTGGGTTAGCTACCGTCACAAGGCGTTGAGGTTCTGCGAAGCCGCGCGGGCAGATAACGAGAAAGGTGCGCGCTCGCTCGGAGTCTATAAGTGATTCAATAACTGACCATCTTACAGCTCAAAGTCTTCTGTTGTACCAGAGGCTCACCAAGATCATCGCCAGACTCACCGACGGCGTCGAAGCCGAACTCCAGAAGCATATGAACGACCTCGACGAGAGAGCCAGACAAGCGGCTGAACGGGTGGACCAACTAAATCCTCGCATTGATCGCCTCCATGACGGCCTCGCCAAGGTAGAGAAGTATCTGGCCCGCGACATGAACCAGGCCGTCAAGCAGTCAGAAGCATGGGTCAAGGGTGTCATGGAGCACGCCGCAAACCTCGAGCAAATGCTTGCAGTCCTCTTAAAGACGGTTATGGACAGCAATTCCGAGGTTGCCGCAGCTCAGACCGAGTCTGTAGAGCTCGTCACACGCAGAGCCAACGACGAACTCTCCGCCTTCGTTGGCGTGATCGCTTCGGCCGCAGCATCGTCACTGGCACTGCAGAGCCAAATAGTAGGTCATCTCCCGCCTCAACTCGACAAGCATCTAACATCAATCCCAGGAACTGTCCCGCCTCCAAGCCGCCGAGCTCGCAGCTCGCCAAGACTCCCTCGAACAGGGCATCGACAGGCTCCTAGTCGCCTCGGAGACCCTCGCCTCCAAGCACGCAGACCACGCCCACCTCCTCCGCCAGGCCAGCAACATCACCACCGAGCTCCTCGACACGCTCGAGTCCACCGCCTCGGCGGCCACACGCATTGGGAAGTCCGTATTCGACACCTCGGTCCGCGGCAACTGGTGGCCCTACATGATCTGCCCGGCCGTCTCGCTCGTCATGGGCTCGTACGGCCTGCCGCCGTCGATACTCCGCAACATTGGGCTCATCGCTCTAGGAGAAGCGTTTGGGTTTGTGGTAGCCTCGTTCGACGATATCAAGCGGACTTTTGACTCGCTATCCGCTTTTACCGCTTCTGAGGATATGTTCGAGGGCGTTGCTTCCTACGACTATAACATGACGGCGGGGGATATTTAGGGAGATCTCTCCTTACGCGATTACATACTCTTCGGGGGCTTCTGGACTTGATACATCGGTCCGCTATGCTTCTTATCGGGACAAGGGACATGGAAATGGGAAACGGGTCTTGGCCTCGTATCGAGCTGCTACGGGATTCCGGAAAGAGGGATCCTGAGGGTCAACATCGGGACTGGGTCGTGCTATCGGGAACAAGCATGCAGGCAAGTCTTTCAGCAGTCATGGGGCGAGAACTCGAAACACGGGATCACGGGCATGGTCACATAAACCTAGAAATCTCGCAGCATCACCTAGAACAATGATTATCCCATGAGGTTCAGAAACAGAGTACATTGCTTAATTGTAGTAAGCTTTTCTCCTTCCGGTGTACCATACCGCCCTAACCCCCTAATCACAACAAAAAGACCCCATTCCCAGGTAATCACACGCCTCGCAAAACCATTAACCGCTACGTAATACAAGTATCCCCCTTTTTATCCCGCCACCGGTGCGCTATCATACAACTGTGGCCGCGTACTAGACCCCGCCAGAGCGAAACAGGGCAGGGAGCTCGTCGACCTAAGACTTGCCCCCTCTCCTCTTCTTCCGGCGGTTATTCTTTTTCCTGCCCGGCGCCTTGGGCAGCCCGCTTCCCGAACCCTCGCCTCCGTCGCCGTTGCTGACGACCGCACCCCCTTCCCTCTCGCCCGCCCCGTCACCACCGCCGCCTTCTCTCCCCCCTTTCCCGCTCCCCTCATCCTCATCCTCGTCCTCCTCCTCCTCCTCGGCTATATCCCCCCGCCCACCGAACAGCGCAAGGGTAGACCGACTAGCCGCCTTGATCCCTGGCGACCCCCCGCCGGGACTGCGCACGGCGATGACCCCGCCGTCGTCGTCCTCGTTCGACGACGTCGTCTCGAGCACAACCTTGCGCACCCCGCGCGTCTCGACCACGTTTTCCGTGATGCTGCCGCTCCGGACGTACCGCTTCGGCTGGTGGTGGTGCTGAGCGGCCGCCGCAGCCGCCGCCTGGCCCAGGTCCGAGGGAAGGGAGTGCACGCTGTCGTTGCTGACGGGGGACACGCCTAGGAGATCCGCCGGAGCCAGGTCGCCCGTCTGCGTGGCCTTGTCGGCTAGGTCTTCTTCTTCTTCGTCTGTTGCGGTGGCCGCCGTCTGCGTCCCGCCGTTCTGCTGGTGGGCAGTGGTAGGGGGAGTCTTCGGCTTCGGGGAGACGGTGCCGTAGTGCTCTTGCAGTGCTTGGATGCCGTCCTTGCCGGACACGGCGTTGAGGAGGGCCGTTGTCTCGTCGGCGTCTGGCCGGTGGTGCGCCTCGGCGGGCGCTTCTTCGAGGAGCTCGCCGGCCGTGGATCCCATGCGCGTCGAGGACGTGCCGAGGCCGGGCTTGATCTTGACCGTGGTCGAGCGCGTGTTCTTGGGGTTTGTGGCCGGGTTGGAGGGGCCGAGGTGGCGGAGGTGTTGGCGCATTTCTTCCAGGTTGGCGCGCACGGGGACGGTGGACTTTATGAGCTGGCCGTCGAGTCCGGCCGAGCTGCGGCGCATCATCACCGTTGCCGCGCGCGGACTAGTGGACATGATGTGGGCCTCGCTGTTGGCGGTCACGGAGCCGGGTCTCCGGGCGGTTGGGGTTGGGTCGGACGGGATGCTCGTATCAACCAGGACACCTGTGTCGTTGGGCTTGGGCATCTGGTCGGAATACCGCCGCTGCAGCCTAGCTTTCGGCGCCGGCGTCAGACGGCGGATGGCCTTGTGCACGTCGATGTAGACGTCCGACTCGTCGATGATCTCCTCTCCAATGAGCTCTTCGATGACGTCCTCCAGCGTGACAACACCAAGGGCACCGTGGTCCTCTCCGGGAAATTCCGACACAAGTACCATGTGGGACTTTCCCTCCTGGAAGAAGTTGACAATGTCCAGGCAGCTCGTCTCTGGCCGGGTCTCGGGCAGTGTTGCCAAAGGAAACTCGCGGACGAGTTTGGCATCCTCCGGGTCGTAGGTAATCAATATCTTGACCAGCAGCATTCCCACAAAGTTCGTCGGGTTGCCGGGCTCGTGGATCGGGATCCTGGAATAGCCGGCAGAAAGGATCAGATCCATCGTCTGCTCGTCGAGAACCGTGTCTTCGGACATGACGAAGACGTCGCTCATAGGCGTCATGACGCTCTCGACCGGTTTGGCCTTGAGATCCAGGACGGCACTTATTATAGTGACCTCGTCTTGGTTCAGGCGCTCCGAGACGTCTCCCAGGTTCTTGTGAAGCGTGACGAGCGTCTTCAGGCCGCTCTTCTTGTACACTGTTCCTTGATCCTCTCCTAGCAGCCAGTCGAGGAGTTTCGCGGTTGGCCAGGCGAGGGGCGCCATCAGCCACATGAGAGCCAAGACAGGCTTGGACATGTAGCCGCCGATTTGCAGGCCGTATCGGACACAGAGGGATTGGGGGATGACTTCGCCAAAGATGACTTTAAGAGGTTAGCGGCTATGTCTAGCTCGTCACGGTGATGTATTTGAAGAGGGCATACCAATGAGGAATGTACTGCCCACAACGGCGGCAACGCCACCTCCAAGACATCGGTCGAGGACGACGGGCAGAGTCTCGTTGACGATGACATTGGACAGGAGTAGCGTCACCAACACCCAGTGCTTCCCCTTTCCCAGCAAATCGTAGACTCGTTTGGCGTTCTTCTGCTGTGGCTCACTATGATCTCTCGAGAGGACCTGGAGGTAGATGCCATCCTGGCCCATAAGGCTGTTCAGTCGCGGTTAGACCCGGGGCTCAATAATTGTGCTACCGTACCACGTAAAGCTGGGATTCAGGGAGGAGTGACACAAGACATACGCAATAGTGAGGCCAGCAAAAGCCCCGCCCAGCAGCACCAACACGGCAGACGCGACATAGAGCACCCAGAGGCTGGCGCCCTGCTCCTCAGGCACGTCATCATCATAATGCTGGAATACGGATACCGGTGCGGCGGAGACGACGGACGACAAGCCCATAAAGAGAATCTTGGAGATGCCTAAAGCGAAAGGTCGGGCTCGGAGGACACCATTGGAAGAGGAGGAGGAGGAGGAGGAGGAGGAAGACGGCTTCGTCGCGCGCGTTCGCGCTGTGGCTGCAGCCATTTGACAGTTTGTCGAAGGGGGGATTGAAGCTTGTGGAGGTAAGAGTTGCAGCTGAATTTCGACCGTCAATTCATGGTTACCCCTTGCGCATAGCCTCGTCCGGGCAATCACGGTATTGGGCGATACGGAAAGGAAGGGAAAGAAAGTGACGGAGATGGTCCAGAGCCACAGGAGCTTGATGGAGATTGAGTACGGAAGTCTCGATCCACGTCTTGGCAGTGGAGGGGGCCCTAATAAACCTCCCCCCTGTCGCAAGCTGGAAGTACGATGACGCTACGTAGCAGTGGCTTGTGCGTTGGTAGTGGATCGTGTGCCGCATATGATTGGCCACTTCATCCACCTCAAAGAAGTCAATCACCAGCTGTAAAGTGTAAACAGCCCCCGTGTCTCACGCACTGAAATGCTATTGAAAGAACCTCTTTGGGCCAGGGCCGGTTTATAAGCCACCGTTGCTCATGCTTTCATCGAGGAGCTATCCTACTCCCTCTTCAGAGTCTCACCAAGCTGACGTTGAGGATACCCTCAGGCTTGGCCAGGTCGTCCAAAACTTCTTTGGTGACTGCGCCGTCGACGCCAAGAATCATCAGAGCTTCATTGGCCGGGTCTCTGTTTGCATCTCCATTCCCATTCGACTCGTGCCCCGGCTCGCTCTGCTTCTTGGCCAGTTCCGACTTGGTCTCCGCGTCCAGACTGGCAACATGCATTGAAGAAATGTTTATGCCGTGGCGACCAAGTACCATACCGATGCTCCCGATCTTACCGGGCTCATCGTAGTTGTGCAGGATCACGAGGGTCCCCTCAGGCGCGAAATTCGCACCAAACCTGTCCAGCTTGGAGATATAGATGTGCCTGCCGCTGACATAGCCGTCGATGACTTGAGTCGCCTGCCCGTCGCCGTAGCTGCGGAGGGTGACAAGTGAGGCATACACCAGCCCTTCGGACTCGCGGATGTGCGTCTCGTTGATGATGATGCCCTTCGCCTTCGCAATGAGCGTGGCGTTGACGATATTGACGTCCCGTCCACCAGAGTCGGATATGCTTGACACGAGACCTTTGACCAGCGCAGCGAAGAGGGGGCGAGTGTTACCAATACCAGCCAGCTCACCCTGGTACACCAGCTCGAACCTCCTTCCACCAATCATCCCGCCCTTTCCGCCAGCAAAATGCTGCGTGTATAGGCTGCCCATCCGCTCAACGAGCCGCACAAACGGCTGAAGCTTGCGGTACTCCTCCGGTAGTATGAGCGGCGCATTGACAGCCGCGGTTGGCAGGCCTCCCCGCAGGATCTCCAGCACCTGCGCACACACGTCCATACTGACGTTTTCCTGGGCCTCGACGGTACTGGCGCCCAGATGCGGCGTGGCCACCACCTTGGGATGGGCGGCTATCCTGGCAGCACTGGAGTCAGGCTCGGGAGGTTCCGACGTGAAGACGTCGATACCAGCACCAGCAATCCAGCCCTCATCCAGCGCTTTTAGCAGTGCATCCTCGTTATACACCCCACCGCGAGCCACATTGAGCACCCTCGCAGTCTTCTTCATAGTCTGAAACTCGGCCTCGCCCAACAGATTCAGCGTACTCGCCAGCAGCGGCGTGTGGATAGTCAGGAAGTCAACAACCGGCAGCAGATCCCCCAGCTTCTCGACCAGACTCACGCCAGCCTGTCTCGCAATATCGGGGGACGCGTAGGGGTCCATCGCCGCAACCTTCATCCCCAGCCCGATCGCCATCCTCGCCACCTTCATGCCCACCTTGCCCAGCCCGATGATCCCCAGCGTCTTCCTTCCCACCTCGACGCCCACCAGCTTGCCCCTCTCCCACTTGCCCGCCTTCAGCGTCCCGTCAGCCCGGCCCACGTTCCTCGCCGTAGCCAGGAGTAGAGCGACGGTGTGCTCCGCCGCAGCGACGATGTTGCCACTCGGCGAGTTGACGACGATAATGCCCTGGGCCGTAGCGGCCGCGACGTCGATGTTGTCCACGCCCACGCCGGCCCGGGCGACGGCTTTGAGCTTGCGCCCGGCTTGGAGCACGGCGGCGGTGACTTTTGTCTCGGAGCGGACGATGAGGGCATGGTAGGAGGGGATCAGGGAGATCAGCTCCTCGGCGGTGAGGCCGGACCGGACATCCACTTCGTAGAGGTCATTGAGCAGGGCGAGGCCGTCCGCGGAGACTTTCTCTGGGACGAGGATGCGAGCTCGGGAGGGAGACTGGGAGGTGGGTGAGTCGGCAATGGCGGATGGAGACATTCTGCTGGGTTCTGGCGGTAAGATTCTCAATTGCTTTTCTTCGTGTGACCGATTTACTCTTCCAAAATGAGGTCTGCGGAGCTGAATTCAGCCAGACTCAAAGCCGGCGGTTCCTGCGTATATGTATGCGCAGGGCTTCCCTTCTTGCTACTCTGCGAGCAAGGGCGAGCCAGGGTAGGACCGACAGTAACAAAGGACTACTCCCCCAATGACGAGTCCTGCAACCTTTGAAAGGCGGAAGAGTACCAATGGGAATACGCATACGATACCGTCAGCTGTTACAGGATAGGCAAGCCGCAGATGGGAGAGACGCCCTCGAGACGCCACGACCGGCATGCAGCAGCGACATCGCTCTCGCTGCGTACGGTGAGCGAGTTGGCCTGTCATAGTATCTTCTAAGCGGAGGGTCAGGAGAGAGCACCTGAGGCTAGGCCGGCCTATGAGCACGAGGCGCAGGACGGAGGTCTTACCGACCCCTCAATCCCTCACTTCCCCCACGTTCCCCGATGCAGAGCTACTGCACGCCGCATTCCAGGCCAAATCACAGTGCAGGGTTCCCCAGATCTTTATGTATGCGCTACTATAAGTCCGGTCACACGGTACTTAAGTGGTCGGTCTCAGATGACGGTTGGGTGGAGCAAGACTTCGTCCGATTACATGCATGTTTTATGCGCAGCGCCTTTGTGTTGACCAGCGGAGTCTCCGATGGAGTACAGCATACAGCCCGACGACATATCTGAGTTACCATCTAGAAGTTCTGTTTCCCAGACAGCCGCTCGTTCTCAACGACCTCGATCCAGTATCCATCCGGATCCAGGATGAAGGCAATGTTCTTCATCCGTCCATCTGTCAGCTTCTTCTTCGAGGTCACGCCCTTCTCCTCGAACCTCTTGCACGCAGCCTCAATGTTATCAACCGAGATGCCTGTTCCCCTTGTTAGCCTTCCATTAAAGATAAGCCTCTCATCCCTCACCGCTCAGCACTTACAGATATGTCCAAATCCCTGCCTCCCCTCCTTATCCTTGCTATTTCCATCGTGGTAGGCAAACGCCTCGTCCTTCTCAGTTCCATAGTTCCAGGTCAACTCCAGGATTCCCTCCCGGTCAGCCTGATACCCCTGCGGTACGCCCTTGGCGCCGGGATAACCCAGGAAGTACAGGTTGAACCCGGCCTTCTCGTTCTCGTTGGTGCGGTACAGCGACATGCCCAGCACGTCCTGGTAGAACTTGAGCGACTTCTCCGCATCCTTGACGCGAATCATGGTATGGTTCTGTTGTTCTTTCCCGTTAGCACAATCCCGCCACCCCTACTCATCCTTCTCTCGAGCTGGTCCAACAACAAACCATCTTATAAGTCGCGACATCAGTCGTCGTAACCCCCTCCGTTTCCTCCACGCTCTTCTGCCCGATCACCTCGACCCAGTAGTCGTCCGGGTCCAGAACGAAGGCGATGTGCCTCATGCGCCCGTCCGTCAGCTTCTTCTGGAACCGGTAGCCGGCATCCTCGATGCGCTTGCACGCCGCCTGGATGTTGTCGACGCTGATGCACGTGTGGCCGAACCCCCTGTCCGGGTCGCGGTTGCCGTTGTTGACCTTGTAGTCCGGGTCCGCCTCGGTGCCGTAGTTGTGCGTCAGCTCGACGAGCCCCTCGCGGTCCCAGATGTCCCTGCCGTGCGAGGGGGACTGCGGGGAGTCGTAGCCGAGGAAGTAGAGGTCGAACTTGGCGTCGGGGAAGGTGAGCTTCTTGAGGAGGGTCATGCCGAGGTGTTCGTAGAATTTGACTGGGCGGCGTAATCATGGTTAGTGAGAAAAGGGGTGAGATGGAGGGGATGGCTATCAGGAGGGCGTACCGGACTCCTTGGGATCCTTGACGCGGATCCTGAGGTGAGGTTAACACGGCTTCTACGGGAAAGGGGGGTTGCTATTGGCGGCGCTTACATGGAGTGGTTGAACTTGTATTTCGTGGTGTCCGTGGTGGAAGCCATGGTCGCGACGAGCCGCACTGGAACTAGAGATGATGGCTTGAAGGTGGTAATGGTTCTGGAAAGGAAGGATAGTTGCTGCCTCAGTCTACGGACCGCTCGCAAACTGTTCATGTGTGTTGTTCACTTGCTTTGTTGCGGAAGGGAGATAAGCGATGCGGGCGCGATGACGAGACAAAAAGATTACGATTATCGCGATTCGGCGACGGCTCTGGGTGCCGAGAGAAATGAGGGGTCGGGGGAAGCTCTCTCCAATTGAGTCTTGGCGAAGCCGGAGCTGCCCCCGGCTGCCGCCCCGCCGTCTATGAGGTCCGTCTGACGTCACGTTCCTTGACAAAGGGTGATATACGAAGCTACTGTGTAGACGCAAGGCGCTGACTGACAAGGCCTTCAATCGTTTTCAAGACCTTGATAAGCGACGGGAGTGATTATCATTCATTGGCTATAGAGTATACTACTGGACGACGATGTACAGGGACAATAGCCTGAAAAGATAGACTAGAAGGTTGCGCTCGGCGGCATGTCATGGTGACGGTAGGGTATAGGCCGGGCCCCACCGTCATCGACTCCAGCGGCGACCAGACCTCACCTACACAGTACACGGACCAAGGCACATGCTATTGGGGCGCCACCGGCCAGATGCTCGGGGTTTTGTGCGCTAGTATCCATCGAAGGCTACTACGATATGGGATCGACGACGTCATATCAATTGAGAAGAGTAGACTACCTGTACGGTGCTAGAGTATGAATATAAGGAACGCGGGCGCTTACACATGTCTGTCAAGCTCTGGAAAGGGATATATGAACGCAGTTGATAGCGCCGCGACCGCCAAGTATCCTCACGCCGAGCTCAGATTCTCAAGCTGTACAGAGCCACTGCCTTTTCACGAGTTATCACACAATGGGCTACCCGGACACTTTCTGCGGCTTCTGCGTCGACTCCCCGAAGACGTGCAAGGAGTTCAAGAAGCATGAGCTCACGCCAAAGCCGTTCGAAGACCATGATGTCGACGTTCAGATCGAGTGCTGCGGCGTCTGCGGGTCTGACATACACACGGTCACCGGCGGCTGGGGCGAGTTCGAGGGACCACTCTGCGTCGGCCACGAGGTGGTAGGCAAGGCCGTCAAAGTCGGCAAGGCGGTGACGTCCATCAAGGAAGGAGACCGCGTCGGTGTCGGTGCGGAGGTCTGGGCTTGCCTTAAATGCGACCTTTGCAAGAGCCAGAACGAGAACTACTGCCCTCACTGGGTTGGTATGTCCGGCCCCAAGAACCTTGCTAACTGGCAACGTGGATGCGGAACTGACAAAATGGGCCAGACACGTACAACGCCAAGTACCCCGACGGCAGCACAGCCCACGGCGGCTGGTCCAACTACATCCGCGCGCACGAGTACTTCGTCTTCAAGATCCCCGACGCTCTGCCTTCGCACGAAGCGGCGCCCCTGCTCTGCGCCGGCATAACGACGTACTCGCCCCTCGTCCGCGCCCGCATCGGCAAGGGCAGCAGGGTGGCAGTCCTAGGCATCGGCGGCCTGGGCCATCTGGGCATTCAATGGAGCAAAGCCCTCGGCGCCGAGACGTACGCCCTGACGCACTCCCCCCACAAGGTCGAGGACGCCAAGAAGCTCGGGGCCGACGAGGTCATCGTCACCACCGAGGAGGGCTGGGCGGACAAGTACAAGTACAAGTTCGACATGATCCTCAACGCCTCGGATGCCACGCACAAGATGGACATCGCGCAGTACATGCAGACGCTGAAGGTCGGTGGTGACTTCCACATGGTTGGACTGGGTGACGAGCCTCTACCCGGCCTCATGCCTATGGCGTTCACCAAGAACGGCGCCAGGATTACGGGCAGTCACCTCGGAAACCATCAGGAAATGGAGGCCATGCTGCAGCTCGCGGCCGATAAGGGCGTGAGGCCAGTTGTGCAGACGATTGATATCTCGGAGGAAGGATGCAAAGAGGCTGTCGAGAGGATGCTGGACGGAAAAGTCCATTTCCGTTTGACTTTGACTGGGTTTGACAAGGCCTTTGGCAACAAACCTTTTTGAGCACACAAGATGAGCATAGCAAATACTCGACCGGATACGAAGTTATGAAAGCCGGATTACACAGAGGACAACGTAGATGTTGCAGGAGACATTCATACGAAGTATATTCCCATTATAGGTCAACTGTGTCTCAGGTGTCAGTGGATCCGGAAATCAAAAGCTGCTTGCCGTTGGAAGGCTGACGCGTTGCGGGTGTTTTCACAGGCGTCTGTCTCTTTGCGGATGGACCTGGAATTGACGGAGACTGCTGTGGATCCTAGCGGTAGCGGCGGCACCACGGGACAGCTTAAGCTCATCTGTCGTCCAATCGTACCACTGAGCTGCTTGACAAGGGTCGCACTGTCGCACATCATTGTTCACTGATCCAGCAGTAGGTCTACGTCTACTGCCTCCGAGAGTCCCAACGTTCCAGTCCAATACCATCACATTTACCAACGCGTCAAAGATCGAAAGCAGTGGGTTTGCCTATATACCAGACTCTGTAACGCCTAAAAGTCTCTCCCAGTCTTCGTAAACGAACCATCGCGTCGATTAAAGAAACGGCGACGGCACCATGACGGTCTAGACGTGCAGTGCACGCGTACCAGAACCGGGGCGAGCTGGCCGGAAGAGATAGAACGTCAAGACCGACAGGAAACGCGATGGCAGACATTGATCTCGACGACGTTGCCGTGTTGGAGGATGTGGATGGCCACACGAGGAACGCGCTCGACACCGCCAGACTGGGAACATCAATGCGTGTGCCGAAGTCGCCCTTGTCCAAGGCCCGGTCTCTGTCGGACGGAGGAGGCACACCGGGCAAGCTGTCGCCGTCACCGCACATCGCGGAAGCGTCTCGACGACAGTCGAAGGATGATAACTCTATAAGAGACGGCAGCACGGCGAATTTCACCTCCCCTCTGCCGTCCACGCCGATCCGTGCCGGTTTTGCCCTCCGAGGATTATCGCTGCAGCTGCCCCTGGAAGAGGCACGAGAGTCCAGCTCACCAGCTCAAGCGCAACCGTCTGCCAAGCCTGCACCGCTGTCACCGAAACTCGACCACTCGCACATATACGCTTCGCCGAACATCCTACCGCGAAGGTCACGAGGCCTCGACTTCTCCCGAGCAGCCACGAGCCTGCACCATTCTACACTAGCAGATCAGGCCTCGCCCGGCTCATCACCTACGATTGGCAGTCGAGCGATGAACATACCAGGCAGGAGGAGCGGCGACTATGGGAATGCAGAGCAGAGCTCAAACTCGCTGTGGTCTGTAATGGGGAACCCCTACGACCGGAACATCTCCAGCTCGCTGGGCAGTACGATGCACATGTGCTCTGACTCCTCGAGCACCTCGGAGGACGACGACTTCATGGACGAAGACATGCTGGAGGACGGTTTCATCACAACGCCACAGGTCAACAAGACAACTCCAAATCCTCTCCATCCTATGGTGGGAGCACCGTGGATGCCCGGTGGTTCTCCGGCTGTCAATAGCCTTTTAAGCTTCCAGCAGCGGCAACGACCCCGCAAGCAGCCACGCAAAAAGCTTCGAGGTCCGCTCGGCCTGGGATTCAGCTCGTTCATCCATCAGCCTGCACTCTCCAAGTCTCCACCGAACAACGCGGTGCCGAAGGACATGGCGGACCACTCCCGCCGGGAGAGCATCAGCTGGGCCGCCAACCAGCTGCACATCTCTGGCAGCGAGAGCGATGACAACCGGCAACCGCAAGTCGACGGAAGTGTCGACAGCCCCTCGCGTCCCAGCGTCATCAAGCGTGCCGTTACGCGACGAGGGAGCCTCTTGGTAAGTGAACGAGCCCGCCACCTTCCACAGCATACCGTCCTAACTCCAGCCATCTTAGCCCAAAACGAAAGGCTTCGCGCGCATCCGGGCCGCCCTCGCAGAGGAAAGCGCGCCCGTGGAAGCCGAGTTTCGCCGCGAAGCAGAAGTGGTGCGCCAAGTACGCGAGAGCGACCTGGAATACCCCAGCACCATGTCGAGCCCAAACCTCGCAGCGGACAACCTGGACGATATCCCCGAGGACGCGATGATGATGGACTCGGGCCCTGGGCTCGGCCTCTCAGCCAGCTTCAAGCAGCAGGCTCTCAAGAACTCCAAGGGCAAAGACTTTTGGGACACCTTCTCCGAGACGAGCGGGAACGGAGGGCGGCGGGGACCACCTCGCATAACACCTCCCCCGCCGTTATTCGGCCTCCCCCGCGGCTCATCGGCCGGTCTGAGCGTGGACGACTTAAACATGGACTCGCCCTCCAACGCCAGCTCCAACGGCACCCGCGACCCGACCAACCCCTTCGCCGTCCCCGGTCCGGTAACAGCAAGCAGCAGCTCGGGGAACGACACCCCAGGGCAGCAGCAGCAAGGGGCCGTCATCGCCACCTCAACCAACAACAACACCGCCACCGGGACCGGCTACGTGACCGCATCCTCGGGCATGCCCCCGTCGGCGGCCGAGATCACGCGCCGCATCAACAGCAAGCGCCGCCGCGACGACGACCTGGACCCCGTCAGCTTCAAGCGGCGCGCCGTCAGCCCCGGCATGAGCGTGCACAACAGCCCCATCATGCAGAGCCCGTTGCAGCGGGACGCGGCGCCGTGGGGGTCGCGGCCGGGCAGCGTGGGCGGGGACACGACGGGGAAGAGCGGGGCGCCCAGCGAGACCGGCAGCCAGGGCAGTAGGAAGGCGAGGGTCGGGTATCAGGGCATGGTCGACACCAACGACGGGATCACGAAGTTGAGTATCGAGTAGGGGTTTGCATTGGCTTGCATTCAGCTCTAGACTTGGGCTTGGGGGGGTTTCAAGGAGTTTTGGATGGGCTGGGTTTCGGTATTATCGCACTGGCAGCAACTGGATGGGTGCATTTGCATTGCCAGAAGTGGACATTCGCTTCGGATCGGCAGGAGTTTGCTTTTGCTTTGGAGTTCGAGGATACCACTGGCTACCTACTGTTAATATGCACTGCTGCATCTCGCACGGCGACCGCGCACAGGAAAGACATGGCCAGAAATCGATGTTTTTCAGCTGCAGCGCCAATCATGATCAATGCTGCCACAGTTCTGCGGCTGCATCGTTCTCGTCTCAGATCTTCTTGAGTTACACAACAGTCACAGCACCTGGCAGCTGTACGTAACCCTTTTCGATTCCCGAGTGAACCTCTCAGTGGCAGGTCTACCAAGCAGAAGCCAGTCTAACCCCTAAACGCCAAGCTTGCACATTCTCAACAGCGCTGTCCGCTCTGCTCTACTCCTCCATGGTCTTGACGCACTCCCACTCCCCCCTCAGATTCTCCTTCCACAGCGTAACCTTGTTATCCTGCGAACTAACCGCCAGCACGTTCCCGCTCAGGCTCCAGCTTACCCGCCACACCACAGCATCGAAGTTGAGCACCTTGCTGCTCCACTCGAAGCTCGTCCCCTCGCTCGTCCAGATGCGCACCGTCTTGTCCTGGCTGGCACTCGCGATGTAGCTCTTCTGCAGCACCGTCGGCGACCAGGCCACGTCCCTGACCCAGTCCGTGTGTCCCGTCAGCGGCTCCCGCTCGAGCTTGTACCCGCCGGTGGCCGGGTCGTACACCCATATCTTGAGCGTGTTGTCGCAGCCGCCCGTGACGAAGCGGCGGTTGCCGGCCGCCGTCGGCCCGGGGGAGGAGGACACGATGGACCCCGGGGCGGCGGCGGGGGCCCAGGACACGGCGTTGACGCCGAGGCCGTGGGCGGGGAAGATGGTGTGCTCGAAGGGTGAGGCGCCCGAGGCGCCGGCGCCGCCGGCGGACGCCGAGTTCTCCTTGAACTCGAGGACGGAGACGCAGCCGTCGGAGCTGGCGCAGGCGAGCAGGCATCCCGCCTCGTGCGGCGACCAGCTGACCGTGTTGACCGAAGCCTTGTGCAGGGCGAAGTCGTAGATACGCGACCAGGCGCCCGAGGCGGCGGCGGCGTTGGTGGGTTGTTGTTGTTGCTGCTGGGCCGAGGGACCCTCGCGCCAGATGAACACCTTGCCGTCGTAGCCTGCCGAGGCGAGGATGTTGCCGTATTTGGGGTGGGCCCAGGAGACGCACCATACCGCGCCGTCGTGGCCTTTTAGGGTCTCGAGGAGGCGCTGGCTGTCGCCTTCGAGCTCGAAGATCTTGATGGTGCGGTCCGAGGAGCAGGTTGCTAGGCGGCGGCCGTAGTAGTCTAGGACTACGTCGTGCTGGGGAGGGGAAGTCAGTGTTGTGGTGAGACGGCGGTGCGCTCTGGGAGGAGACGTACGATCATGTCATCGTGGCCGGAGTTGGTGATTACTTGCGTACTCGACGCCTGAAACAACAGCAAGTTAACAGTAGTCCTCGAGGTCCATTTCCGGTTGCTTTCAGGCGGAACTCGAAACGGTAGCTCTTACCATTACGTCTGTATCTGTGGAAGGCTTTTGGAAGGGAGAGTGTAATGTGAGGTGGGAGAGGGTATCGCGGAAGTGCACTGCTTTGTTTGGATGGAGCTTGAAGGCCAGATGTTCTTGGCCAGCCACAGCTTCAATTGGGAGTCGCAACCATTCCTGCTTAGGTAACCCACTTGGCACAGGTGTTTTTAGGTAGGTGCACGGCTCTCAGAACCGTCCGTGCGCTTGTCGTTGAATGCGCGTCGCTCATTGGCTGGGTCTTCCTCGCCTCGGCTTACCGGACCATAGCCGGCGTCACGAGCTTGGACGGATTTAAACATCCTCTCGCCTCTGAATTACATATCTCGCCCCTGACTCCCGGGCTTCATATCATGAACCGTGGTCACCACCATGGCCCGCATTTGTATCCACGCTGTTGACCCCTCGCAAGCAAGGCATCTGTCAGAGTTCTTTCACCTGGTCTTCAGCTAGAGTGCTGAACCTAAAAATTCTCTGGAAATACAAGGCAGAAAGGACAAAAGCGAACCTCGGCTTCCTTACTGCCTCTGCTTCTTGATCTGTCTCACTGTACTTCCTCTTTTCTCCCATTTCCACCAGGCTCAATTCTTCTACTCTCCGCCAAGGGGACCACTTTGAGTCTCCTGTCTCTGGTTCATTTTCAGCTCATCGTCTCTATCCACTCCAACCTTCGTCTGGCAACTATCCTCATACCATTAATCATCATGGCGGACAATATGTGTGGCCCGTCCAGCGGGGCCAAGAACCTTCTGTCCCATGCCGACCGCGACCGTAGTCTGTATCAAGACCGCGTCGTTGGAGCTCCGAACGGTGCTGGCCAGGTAAGCATCGCCGTTTACACTCGTCTGGATCACATGCTGACCCCAGCACCAGTCATTCCGCTCTCAGCAGCCTACGGCCAATGGTGATGCTGCCTTCCAGTCTTTCTTGGCAACCCCAGTTGGTCCTCAGCTCGGAGCTCCCAGCCCAAGCATGGTTGATCACTTCAGTCACATGACTCTTGCCGAGCAGCATAGCTCGTCCATGGGCCTTGCCCAGACTCGTGCTGCCAATGCCAACATGAGCGTTGAGCAGTATCACCGCTTCTTGCAAGGTATGGACAGCCAGCCTGGTCTCGCTCAATCAAGCATTGCCACGCCCATGCCCTTCCAGCAGAATGGCGGCACGCTGGTCAATCCGCAGTCCGTCATGGCGCCTCCCGTTGCTCGCAACAACAACATGGCTGCTCATCCGACCTACTTGCATGCCAGTGGCACCATGATGGGTTCAGGCTTCCCGATTACCCACGCCATGAGTCCTCCCGTCATGCAGCAGACCGGTCATATCACTATGGGCAATGTCTTTGCTCAACCTGGCTCTATCAACAGCCATGCCACCCAAGCCGACACTGCTGACCCGAAGTTGGACGAGGCATTCGACGCCGCTTTCGCTGAGTTTGACGACGGCGAGTTTCAGCATGAACTGGACAACTGGATGTCTGTGCACGGAATGACCGCCGAACGCGTCCAGCAGCGCGCAGCCGAGCCCACCGCAGAGGAGTGGCGGGAGATCAATGCCGATCTTGAGCGCATGGCTGACGCTGAAGACGCTGCCCGTGTAGCTGGTGACATCGCCCATCAGGCCCAGGAGGAGCAGGATGCTAGCCACGAGGAGCAGGACAAGATCAAGACCGAACAGGAGCTTGTTCGCGCTGCAACTGATATTCTTGCTTCTGTCTCCGACAATACCTCGACCAAGTTCAAGCAGTCGACTTTTCTGGAGCTCATGCGCCGCATCCGTGACCACGAGGTCACTGTCGTCAATAACTCTCTCGTCGACGCCGAGACCGGTGTCGAGATTGCTACCAAGGCTGCTGATGACGACAGCGCCGAGGGTTCTGGTGCTCGGACTGGTGAGTTGTAATGTGTCCATCATCCACTGGCTACCGCTGACTAGTGCCTCGCAGCTGGAGATGGTCAGATCAACGACGTCCATCCCTAGGAGGGTGACCAGGACCACGACCAGAAGAGTGACGAGCATGATGATTTGAAGGCTGGCCAGAAGGCTGACGAGGAGACTGCCATGGGTACTCGCCCCACTTTCGATCTGGAGGATGACCAGCAGAATTATGGGTTTTACCATTATGAGGAGCATCACGATGTCCCAATCATTGGTCAGCAGGAGAACCAGGAGGGCAGCTATTGGATTGAGGGTGAGGGTGAGCAAGTCCACGATCAAGAGAATGATCCCGACCATGAACGCGGATACCCCTACGACATTGTGACCAACGCCGACGGCTCCAGTGAGCTCATCATCCGCCGCCCTGACATGTTCGTCGCCACCGGCGATGGCATGCCCATAACGAACTCGGTTCGCATTGGTCCTCGCACCTATGAGGAGTATTACCAGGGCTCCTGGCTCCACTTCAGCTCTGACGAGGAGGAAGAGGACGACGACGATGATGATGCGGAGGAAGACGAAGATGAGGAGGAAGTCCCCGCCGGAGTGCCGGATGCGACGGGTCTCACGTCGTCTTAGCTCTCTCTGCCGTGACAATCAGACCGTCTTTGCCGGCCTGTGCTTGTCGCTTTGGGGTCAGTCGTCGGCTTCATCTCATCGTTGCAGGTCTCTTCGTGTGGATAAGGAGACACCTGGAGTAATTCTCTGGGCAATAGTTGGCTTCTTGCATGGGAAGTTGGCTTTTTGCATGGAAGCAGCCCGGTATGGAGAATTTTAGTACTCCACCTCAGTGTGGTATAGGCGGAGGGCAGGACGCTCTTAGCACTAATCAGAGAGCGTGGTGCATCATAGTGGTCACAGGGATTAATCATGTTTACTGGACAACTGGATTCTACGCGGCTTTACCTCGCGCATGTGTGTGTCGTAGTTCAATCGCACCTGGACTTACCGCGTCAAACATATCGTAGTATGCGGTGTTCTCCATGCCTTCTTTTCCTAGCCTCAGGACAACGAGTATCAGGTCACGGACAGGTAATTATGAGCCCAATGTAAGCAAACGATCAAGCCATGAACCTTATCCACCAGACTACGGACTCAATGGCTCGGTGTTGCACGCAGAGCATTAGGGGAAGGCCAAGCCTTGATTCTCAGAAGGCCGCCAACGGTAGCGACGGCCATTCCTCGAGGTACGAGTGACCTGCCTGCCTCCCTGGTTGCTTTCAGCACTGGTGCAACGGCTCCTAAGAGGTGAATGGGCGGTATCCTCATGGCTCCGTCTCGCGAGACCAAACAGAATTCCAGGAAACACCAAGCTTCCACCAATGGTATCCGTCCTGCGCGGGCAACGTTCCATCAGTCATTACAGTTTTTTCTCGCGCCAGCCTTGCCTGGCAAGACCGTTTCAAAACAGGTCTCATGACAGCGTCTCGGAGTGCCAACAAGACAGCAAGCACGAGTGAACTCGGGTCTTCGTCAGGACTCTTGAGGCTGCCGTAAACTCGACATCAAACCGCCAACATCCGTGGCAGTAGAGGGGGGACAGGGCGAGACAAGCGTTCCAGCTTACCCTCCTGCGGGTGCGGCCGGCTTTTACAGTACGGTCATGTGGCAGCTGAAACCCCGACCCGGCCCGGTGCTGGGGCATGTCGGCAGCCACCAGCTTGGCCCGATTGCTCTTGAACACGCGGTTGGCCTTGCGGAGATGGCAAGTTGCCCTACGAGATCTCACATCGGAAGCGCGTGTTCGCGTTCGGGTTAAGGAGGCAGACGCATGAGAAAACGGGCGCCCTATCCAAAACCTAATAAACGATCGATCTGTGGTGGACGATCAAAGTGGAAACCATACGCAACACCCCACAGGGCGCGACAACTTACAGGGGAATGGCGTTACAACGCTGGTGACTCATTCTGTCAATTGACGCGAGAATGAAACCTTTTGCCGTCCCAATTCGTTCTCCTGATTCGCTGGTTGTGATGAATGGAAGTCGATACGAACTACGATCTTGACTTTATTCCTGTGCTGCGCAGTGTTTGGTTACAGATTTGTTGGTTGCTGACAGCAGTCTGCCTGGAGAGACGGGACTTGACTGGGACACAGTCCATCCGTGGTAACTCCGCGGTCAACCGGTGCGGAAGGCAACCGGGGCGGTGGAGGTTGTGCGACGTGAGCGCCTTGATTGATGGTGGGCAAAGCCCTACGAATTATTTTGCGTGGCCCCTGACGCCTTAACTGCTGGAGGAACGCGGGAGAGCATTGCGACGCTTGTCAGCCCTAGCTAAGGACTGGCTTGCGCGTCCGACTGTCCACGACGCGATGCGCCCGGAAAACGCAGCCAGCGCCTTCCATCTATTTCGACGAGATTCGATACCCGATATTTCGACTCCGCTCCAGTGTTCTCTCGCCTGCCTGTTCGCTGTTGATGCGATTCAAAAGACACATACCCAATTGACATCAAGTTGTACGAAGACGTGAGTGCTTGACATTTGCTTGACATGTTTCCTGTCATTCCGCGCCTTTGCGGTCCGACCCCACGGCTTCCTGAACAGGCTGACCGCAACGACCCAATCAGAGACACTCAAATGTGTGAGCCGCTGCAAGGGGACTAGGCTTGAAGCGGCTTAGCTAGTCTCGGCCGAGAGACCATGGAGCATCCTGAGGATCCCATTCGTCAAAAAGTTTCATGATTCCGGGGCAGTGCGCCAAGAGTTCTCCATTTTGCGGCAGAATCGCATCCCCTGGTTGTTCGGCGAGGGAAGCGCTCAGCCATAAGCGGAATAGCGTCGAAAATGTGTGACTCACACGGTCACTCCCCCCACCGTTGCAACCTAGCCTGCCAGGCTTGCCAGTCCTGCCTGGGCAGTCTGGGGTCCTGGCTCCGGCCTGCCGGCTCAGCGATCTTTGTCCCTGCCTATCACGCAGATCAGAGATTCAGCTGCATACCCAGGCTTAATATTATTGTTAGTGGTTAGTGCGGCCCCGACTTGATCGTCTGTTGGCTGGCGCACATGCCTCCCCGCCCCGCTGGCGTTTGGCTGTCGTTGCCTGGAAAATTACAAAACCTTGGGGCTGCCCACCAAAATTTCTGCCTTCTCTTCTCTTTTTCTCTCCTCCAATCCAAATCTCACCACCACACCATACAACAAGCATCGAGGAATACATCCAAGATGCGCTAACCAAACCTCTCCCGGTAACCCTGCTTCGGCACCCGTTGACAACATTTCGTTCCATACAAATAACAACATTCTCCCCACTCAACCCCCTTCAGCTCTTCCTTCACAGGTCGATCTGAACTATAGCACTGTGCTTCCCAGCTCAAGCTCCAGTTCTCCGTCAACTACCGCCGCCATTTACGGCCTAGACTTCCCAGTCTTCAACACGGATTCCCAACAGTCAACATGGCTTCCCTCCAGTTCCTCCAGCCTGCCGGCAAACCCCGTGCATCAGAACCAGCTACCGCAACAGGACTTTGTTCTGTATCCGCCTTCAAGGCCGACAAGACACCCCCTTCAACATAGGCGCCTTGCCTCTCAATCTCCAGCCATCGGAGTTGAAACATCTCAACAGCATCAGCAGCAACACCACCATCTGCAACAACAGCCTTTTGCTCAGCAGCAGCAGCAGCTCTCAGGCTCACCAGGGGTGCAATCTCAACAAGTTGCCAACATCATCCAGGCTACAGGGCATCCAACGTCTTCTTCGGCTCTTCACAACAACAATAATCGGTTCTACGCTTCATCTGCTCCATCTTCCGCTGCTGCTCTGAATCAGGCGCACGCCAACTCTCGGCCACCTGTCCCCCTGTTTCCGCAAAACACGGGTAGCGTTCCGCAACAGGGCAAGATGTTTTCAGGTAATTCACACTCGGACGACCCCCCATCATGCCAGCCAAACTCACATCCCCACCCAGATTACGATGATTTCGTCGCCTTCGGTGGCGGCGCGTCGGCCTACGACATGAGCCGTAGTGCCTCGAGCTCCACCAACATGGGCACTATCTCGCCTGGTGAACTCGTCATGTCCGCGCCCAACTCTACGGCCCTGACGAATCTCACTTCGCCTTCTATCTACACGCCTGATCTGCTCGACAGCTTGGATGTTTCGCCTAGTTTCGAGCCCGCCGACGGCTGGGACCCCAACCCGGAAAACTGGCCGACGCTCTTCCCCGAGGACGTCGGTCAGCAGTCTCTTGTCGTCGCTGAGCAGTCGCCTACCCTGGGCGGTGTCGACGTTGAACAAGAGATTGCCCACGGTCACGAGCGGCGCAAGTCTAGCAATGTCTCGCCCAAGTCGTCCAGCCGTCACTCGCTGGTCTCCGGCGTCAACGCCCGGAAGCGTGACAAGCCTCTGCCCCCCATCGTCGTCGACGACCCCAGCGACACCGTGGCTGTCAAGCGAGCTCGCAACACCCTTGCTGCTCGCAAGTCTCGGGAGCGCAAGGCTGCCAAGATGGAGGAGTACGAAGCCAGGATCGCCGAGCTGGAAGAGCAGCGTGATTATTGGAAGCAACAGGCTATCGCACGGGGCGCTCCCGCCGAGTAAGAAGCTCGCCGGCTCAGCAGGTTTCGGTTTGGAATGGCCCTTTATCCCCCGTTTCCCCCTTTCCGGGGACGGGGAGGGGAATAATGTCAAAAGCGATTCGTTTCCTTGCTTCCCCCTTCTGGGGGTAGCTTTCAATTGTTCACAGTTCGGTTCGAGCTTCGACCTGTCTTAGTCCGCCTTTTATTTTTTTTTCCCCTTTGATCGTTCAGGATCCTATTTCCTAGCTTGATGTCGAGGTACTTGGACCTCGGCGACGAACTGTGAAAGTTGTTTCTTAGCTCTAAGGCTAGTTCGAGGACAGCTGTCCCCGACGCAGCGATATATGAAGCAGTATTTCTGTATATTCTTGCCTTCTCCAGACTGATTGTGCCATAACGTGACCTATCTCCCTTTGTAAGCCATGAAAGATGGCCCTTACTTGCGCCCTCGCAATCCATCTCAGTTTCGTCGAGGAACATAAGTACGTAGGACACTTTTTACCACATGCCCAAAGCTCAGCCTACATGAATTATATCGCCCGCCCTCCTCGTTGTAATTTGAAATTATTCCCAACTGGGCTTCACACCAATAGAGAGAGTACTGATTACCAATCTGCCAACACCCGTTTTATGTCCTTCCGCCTTCCCGACAGACAGACGGCCAATGAAAACGCCGACTGGAAGCAACGGGATGTGTCCCCCTCCTCCGCCGGCTGAGTCTGCCGGACTCCAAGGCCCCTTCCGTCATGGAAACTCCCAGGATATCGACGACGCAGGAAGACGAACGAACAGTTTGTTTTGTCTGACATCGAGTAACATTGACTGGGTTCCAATCATGGGGATGGAACTATGTAAGGTATCTATTACAGGGCGGGACTTTGCCCTTGATAGGACGCGGTATTGGTGGCTGGCTCGAATCTGGGTAGGTAGGTGGCTGAGAGGTAGCAGATGGGTACATCATGTATGGCCGGGTTCCCGCCCCCCTCCTGGCTTCTCTGATGGGCCATACGTTCTGCTTTGCTCATCGTCGTGAGCTGGCTTGCCCGCAGATGGGGAAGTCGTAAGCTAAGTGATCTATCTGGCTTAGCCATGGTATTTGCGGAGGACTGGTGCGGAAGGGACCGGTCCTGGGTTGGACTTCGGGAATGGGTAGTGTGGATAGTGTGGATGCCGGGAGGTTTAAACGTCGAATCATGGACTCGGTGATGTATGTACTTCCCATGACACGTCTTGCCACAAGGGGATATTCTGTCGCTGTAGCGCTCGTTGTATGCCTTCCAAGTCAAGGTCCGTGGTGATGGGTACGATTATTGAGGCGGAGGGAGATTGCTGGCGGCTGGGCAGAGAGCGAGTGTCGGCAGGAAACAAAGTGTAAAACCATGCTAGAGGCCGCAGAACAGCAAAACACAGGTTCTCACTTACAACTTCGGTGCCTACGACATGTCTACCTAGCAACATTGAAGCTTGATCTCGGGACATGAGATGAGGATGCATGGTAATACGCGTCGGAAAAGCAAGGGCACACACACATCCGCTCAAACACAGCGGTCAATTACTGTCCGCATCTTCATTCATCGAGACTGTATTCGTCAACTCTATAACACGTAGAGAAAACAAGGCAAAAAGGAATGGTCATCCTTCCCCTATGCCAATGAACAACAAAGACCCTTTCCCGTCCACGCATTTTTTCCAACCCGAGAGACATGCCCAATCCGGTAGTACCAAGTCGATTCCTTTCGATACTGCCTCCCCGCCATGACCCTTTCTTCCTGCGTCGGGAAAACGCATGGCTATCCGGCCCTCATGCATACACACAACCATCGATGCAGACATGCAGACTTGGTTCTCGCTCGCACGTTGAGATCTCCTGATTCCTGGTCCCCCGTCTCCACCCCGTAATCGAGCCGATGAGATAGATCCTCAGCGCTGCCACCATCAAAAGGTCGAGATTTGACGTGGAAATGACCGCCAGTCAACGAAAACGCAACTGAGACATGAACGCCCCAGCACAGGAGTA
The DNA here is from genome assembly GCA_030052785.1 of Coniochaeta hoffmannii. Classification (NCBI taxonomy): domain Eukaryota; kingdom Fungi; phylum Ascomycota; class Sordariomycetes; order Coniochaetales; family Coniochaetaceae; genus Coniochaeta; species Coniochaeta hoffmannii. Next base: position 196,494 of record JANBVN010000012.1, on the reverse strand, counting down.
CAACGTACTGGCGCACACACCACCGGAGCACCGTGGAGAAAGGACAAGAAACTTTTCGCTGTATCCTTTCCGAAAATGGTCCATCCGAAACATCAAAGCTGTCATAAGGGGCGTCTTCGCTTCCAGCCAAACGACGTGTCGAGAACTTGTAGGAAAAGGGCATTAAGTGAGTCCTGTAACTCAGGTCTCGTCTCATCTTCTCTATCTCATCACTCCTGTCGTAAGATAATCGACAAAATCCCCAGACCAAGGTGCTGGTCGACGGGGAACGTACTCGTACATATACAATGTAATTAGGTTTATTGGTTGATGGGGAGTGGTCTTGAGCCGTCTCGGGATGGCAGGTGTGGTTCTCGATGTCGCACAGTCCGGCCTGGACTGGACCGCCTCATCCGAACTTCGAATCGAACTCAGCTCACGGTCATCAACTGCATCCTCGGCGAGTCGACCGACGTCCTGCTCAGGACCGTGCTGGAGCTGTGACTCTTCAGTAGCCGATTCGAAGGGCTCGACGGCGGTTCCGTAAACACGCGCGTGAAGGCCGGGCTCCCGTCAGCTAACCGCGCGGGACGTTCCCTCCGGGGAGTGCCTGCCGGGCTCTGGGTGAGAACCTCTGCTCGCCGCACAATATCTGAGAGAGAATCTCGGAGGTGGCTGGCCCGTTTGACAAGTTCCTGGAGACTGTTGGTATCGAAGAAAAGCTTCGACTGCGAGGGCTTCACAGGCGATCGACGCCTGACAGGTTCCGCGGCGCGTTGTTGCTGCATTGCCTCCATGACTATCGAGATCATGGCCGAGTCGCGGCTCGAGTTCCTCGACTGGTCGGGCGTTCGAGGCCGATGAGGGGAACCTCCCTCTTCCGGCAAAGGCCAGTTGTTTCCGAAGATGTCGTCCTCCGGCGAAAACACCGATCGCCGGCGCACCAGCTGCCGTTCCCGTACAACTGCGGTTTTGGACATCTCGGTCTCTTCGATCCTAAAAGAGTTGAACGAGGGTTTGTGCTCCAGGCTGGCTGCATCGAAACCCTCATCCAGAAATCGCTCGTCGATCGACGCCGCATCGAATTCGTCAACATGCTCTGCCGGGGGCTGCAAATCCTCGTCTTCCTCGTCGTCATCATCCGGTGCCGCCAGTTCGATGATGTTTTCTGCCTCTCTCCACTTGGCCGCGGACGAACCATCTATGATGTCCAGATCCTTGCCGTGCCGACATAATCGTTTCAGATCGTTGACCAGCAATGACAGCTCCCTGATCTGGCCCGAGTGCACCTTCACAGTGGTCTGGGTCGCCTGGATCGAAGGCGGCACAACCATAGAAAAGCTCGTGGCAGAGTCTTTCGCTCCGACAGAGCCGACAGGGCCCTCATCTAGGTCGAAGTCGTCGTCCCAATCCTCGCTGACGTTCTTTGTGCCCATGCCCCAAGTTCCGAACTTGGGGACGACCTTGGATGTCTCGGATGGATCCGGGACCACCGGTACACTTTGGCTTCGCACGTGCGCTGCAACGGGACCCTTGCGGTTAGCAGGACGGCCTCCTCTCAAGTCCAACTCTTGCTTGCCGTGCACCGTCTTGGGCCTGGGTGAATATCCATCTACCTCAACCTGAGGAACCGGCTCGCTCCAGTCGAAAACGTTGCTCCGAGGGCGCTCAGGGAGCGTGTCCGGATAGCGATCGGCACTGCTGTTGCCGCTGATGGAAGCCAGTGCGTGTCGAAGGTTGGGGCTCGCCCTCCTGGAGTTCAGAGAGCTCGTCGGCGGCGAGAGGTGATTGCTCAGTGCGTTGTCGTCATCACGTGCCCAGTCGTCGTCCTCGTCATCGTCCAGTGACATTCGGGCAAAGTCAATGTGCGCCATTGAGAGGTCCCGGTCGAAGGTCGAGCTCTCCCCTAGTGGCCGGTCGCCCATCTCCAAATCAGTTCCAGCGTGGCTAGCCCTGATGGGCGTTGATATGCTCTCATCCTCCTCCATTATATTAGTGTCGACATCCCAAGCCTGGCCGAGAATCTCCTGGATCGATAGCCTCTTTGTCCTGCTATTGCCTGCTGTGCTCGGGGGCGACTCGTCGAACATGGATTCCAGAGGCGTATCCACGGTCCGCAACCGAGCCGAGGTCCCAGTGCGGAACGAGTCATACATAGTGTCGCTCCTCCCATCGGTATCGTCATCGTCGCCCGACGCAAAGAGGTTCTCAAAATCGGAGCTAACGACGGTCGAGGCACGCTCTCCAGAAACAGCTCGGCTCGGAGGCAGCTGCATCGAAAGCTGCATGTGCGGGCCGGTCGTCAGCGTCGCAGGCGTCTGCGACGGCCGACGTGAACCCGACGACGACGACGCTGTAGTTAGTCCTACTCTGGAAATGTCGACATTGAAGCTGGAGAGACGGGAGAGGGGCGGGAGTGGAGAAGAGGAATTTCGTTTTCGGGCCTTGGTGTGGTATTTGGAGGCAGGTTCGGGCTCCAATTGCTGGCGGGGCTGATGTGAGATAAATATTTGCTTCAACGCGACGGCAGCCTTGGGCTCTGGTTGGCCTGCAAAGGGCGATGTCGTTGTCGGGTCGGATACGTTCCGCTTGCCGGCCAATCTTGCTTCACTCGATCCTCGTTTTGACCGCCGAATGCTGCCGCTTTTGGAGATCCAAGTGGTCGGCGAGGTAAAGTGCATTGATATCGACCGGCGCGCACGCTTGGTCGGAGTTTCATCCACAGAAATAGGCGAACCACCGTTCTTCGTCTCAGGACTGTCGCCCATCATTCCGTTGCTGGAGTCATCGGGGTGGTAGCCAGCGTCTTCCGGTCGCACTGCAATGCCTGTTGTCAAGGTGGAAGCCTTGACCAGATATGCACGCAGTTTGTCTCCGGAGGGCGGTTGCACCCGCTTGTTTGGCCCCGGTGCAACACTTGGACTCTCGAAACTGCCACGACTGGCTCTCTTAATGGTTCGAAAATGGAAGAATGACGTCCAACCACTGGCTTCTTGGTGAGGGTAAGCGGCGCCCACCTCCCCCGCAGCTGACATCTCCTTCGGGCGCAGTTGCTGATCGAGCGAGAACCTTGCAGCTTGAGGTGGGCCGGAAAACCCACCTTGGGCTTGGAACTGCTGCAAAGTGGCGGACCTCTGGTGGCTTGTCGCGGGTCTTCGTAGAGACGGCATCTGGGATCTCGATGGCCGTCTCGAAACGGTCGCCGGGCTGTTGCTCTGAACAGATGTCCCCCTCTTGACGAGTTTATTAGGCGGTAGTTGGGAGACTCCCGGACCGGTTGGCGGTAACATGGGAGTTCCCGAAGCATGGGAGAATAGCGATGGCGCATCTGGGCCGATGCTTGACCGTGGGCTCCCGTGTTGTGAGAGAGGACGGATTGAGGACAGGCGCTTCATCCACGAGCCATTGGAGGAGACCGAATCCCTGGCACTCTCCGCAATTGGGCGCGTAGCCAGGTCATTCTGCCTCATGAATGACTGCCTCCTGCTCGCGGTCTTCGGGGGTGTGAGCTGGCTGTGGGATGGCCGTTGACGCGGGAGATTGGGTGGATGCGAGAAGAGAGGACTGGGTAATGGCTCGTCGACGTGTCGTGGGTTACTGTACAGAACATCCTCCGCCAGGCTGTCGACAGCGGTGGGATTGGGCGGTCGGGACGAAGAGTGTAGCCGTATGCTGCCAAAGTCTGCGGTCAACTTTCTCTTGTGCGAAGCTGGACGGCGTTCGTAAGGTTCCCCGGGCTGGGCGAAGGCCAAGCCGGCAGTTGCAGCGGCCACGATGGTACCGGTTCCTACGAGCTGTGTAGCCATAGATGTAAGCTTCGGTCCGCATGATAGGAATTGGGGGTAGGTGCTGAAAGAACGACTGAATCCCGTAGCTCTGTCCCCGAGAGACACAAACCATGTGCTGCTTCTCTTCCAGACATAGGGTCCGCCCAGGGATGTGAGGCTCGACTTACACTCGGTACAGCCTCCATATTCGCAGCTTGCTATTGGTGACGAGCTGCCAGGGACAGCAAGGAGGCAACTGGGAACGTGGAGTTCGTCGAGATGATGGTTCGCATTGTCAATCCATCAGAGGTCAGGTCGTGGAGCGTATCGACGGTGGAGGACCATAGAATCGCCGTCGAAAGCCGAGCAGAGCAGAGCTGAGAGGGCGGGATCGGTTGCTCTTCTCAGCACAGGACGAGCGACGTTGGATCTCGCCGGTCGGGTGTTGTCGAGTGGTGTCAAGTGTTGTCGAGTGGTGTCAAGTGTTGTCGAGTGTCGTAGAAGCCAAGGGCCGACCTCAGCCTGCTCCAGATCGGCGCAGAGGTAGGTAGTGGGCGCGGTTGGCACTCTGAGAAATTGGCCGGCGTCAGCGGGCACGTTTTGGAGAAAGGCAATCACGGAGAAACACTAAAGAACATGCCTTTGCCTGGCTCCTAGAACGATCCAGGAACAGGCAAGTAGCAGAGAGCCGCGAGCGACAGAAGCGGAAATTCGAGAATGCCAACGCCCAAATGGGGAGACCCTTCGATCTTTTCCAATGGAGTGAAGGGGAAAGTACGTACCGTGTTGGTCGAGAGCGAGACCTACCTTAGGTTGTTGTCTCCGCTCCAAAGTCGAACGAAGTGGAAACGACAAAAACAAACCAATGCCCAAACAAGAAGACCAAAAAGGATAGTACAAACAACCCAGCCGCTCTCTCACGACGTGCAATGAGCGACACAAAGCGAGTCGAGCTGTCCGGTAAGGTTAAAAAAAAAAAGAGGGGAGGAAGTCTCGGGACTCGTGTGCCAGGCCAAGCAGGCTTGTGGTTGTTATGGCCGTGTCAAGCACGACACACCACGACAGGGCCGCCGTATTGATTGTTACGGGCAGCGCAGCACGTCAACAGCCAAGACAAAGTGGAGACCCAACCCAGCAAGGACTAGGTACCTTACCTTAGCAGGTACGTACCGGGGCCGCCCACAGCGAAGAGGTGATTTACGTGCGACGCTAACCTGAACTGCGCTAACATGCCCAGCTAAGTCCGTCCCACTACAGCCACAAGGTCAAGCACCACTCAAGGCGAGCTGACAGTCGCGTTAGCAGGTAGCACCACCGTACAGTTGACGCTAATGTGCGGCACGGAGGACCATTGACCACGATCGCTGCTGTTTTTGCAGCGAACCTGATGTCAATCGACACGATGGACACCAGCTGTGGCTCTGTGTCTCCATTAAACGTGCAGCCTGGGCTGTCCCTTGCCTTGATTTCTCCCAAGCCTCTGGCGCTCCTTCCAAACTTAGATCGAGCTACCAGAGACTATCATCACTCCGTACTGATGTACTGATGATGAGGTGGCAGGAGTACCACTCTTCTTTGGGATAGCATCTATGATGGTCTGTCGATGTCTTCTTGGTGATGATCACCGACTGTGGCACGAGTAAAAAGGCAGAGGCATCTCCGCCAAGTGCTACAACGTCGATGACCATCTCTCCTAATTCCAGGACCACTGTGGTGCATCCACAGACCACAGCTGAGGTACAGTACCTGGACTGATGAGCTTCGGGCTCCCCACGAACCCCATCGTTGATCGTCGGCCTTTGTTTCTCTCCACGAGCAATCAAGCACGTTCTTCTTGTTGTTGGTAACGCCGTTCGAAGCGTTTGGCCGTCCAACAAGAGCCATCTCGTCTGTCTCCATTTTGGCCGCTTATTCCTCCTCTTGTCCCCTGTCTCCCAATTCCAATGGACCTTCCTTGGGAGGGATCGATCTCACCCGATGTTAGCGTGGAATGAGTTGAGACCTATCATTCGCCCGAACCACGGGTCAAGCCCCTGGAAACACAATCAATAACGTGCCATGAAGCCGCCGTCAGGGTCTTAACTGGTCTATATCCTAGGGCTTTTACGGGCAATAAGGCAAGGATTAGTGGACGTGCGGCGCTGCAACTCCGTCTACTCACCCCCTACCGAGCAGCAGAAATGGCTTCTCCCCCGGAGATTCAACCTACCTGAACTGCCAGGAGCATGCTTGGTTGAAATGTGGCAACACACACACTTGTTCGACCGATCCCTTCAATCTTCAACGACGGTCATGCTCCGTGACAGGAGAACCAGTGCGATCCGCTTCAACCCAGACTGTACTGTCCGCGTATCCAGATAATGAACCAACGCCCCAGGATCGAGGACGCCAATGCCGTTGAGCCCTGGCACATCTTCGTTGGATGCATGTGGCATAATAAGTCCCCGATCCTGCTCCTGTTGTGTAAACCTTCTACATACACGCATTTTATTCTCGGACTCCAAGTTGCGTCAGCTGATGAAGCTACGGATGCGGCCAGCGACAGTTCTCTGGCTTCCCTTCCTCCTCCGACCTTGGCTTGCTTCCGCAAGTCTAACCGGCCACGAGGGACCGTTGCGAAAGCCTATACCATCATGGTCCGTCATTGAGAAGGATAGGTCACCTACTCGCCCCTTCGAGCTCACCGGGTCTTCTTTCGGGGAGAGACAGAGTTTCCTCGCAATTCTTTACCTTGAAACCGGCTATCTGTAGAGTCAGCAAGTGCAACTCTTCCCGATAGGAGCCAAGAGGACGGCATGTTACGAAGCCACTTATATCACAGCAAGCATATGTATAACACCGCAACCCCAAGCTCTCCAGCCGATATTGCGTCGACCAGAATGCTTCTATTGAGCCGTACGAGAACCGGACGTACGGTTGCTATCCGTGAGTCGTGTGTAACCCTCATTGTTGGTTCGAATCAGAAGGATCCGAGCCTGGACATCCGAGGAGACTCGTCGCGTCGCCAGCAGTGACTACGATGTATTGGTCGAGCCGTCCCACCATACTTTCGGCTCACTTCGAAGCATAGAGTCGGCCTCGCAACCCCTGAAATGCTGTCTTTGCAGTGAGATTGAGTCTGGGGCGCTCTCACGTGCTCATCCAATCCTCGCTTGTTCCTGCTTCTGCCGCAACCTGCATCGTGCATTGAGGCTACTTGTGCCAGATCGTCTGGTGACGATACCGTCTATATATTGGCAGGGGTGCGTTAAGTGCGACGTCCAACCCGATGGCTCATGCACTAAAACCGAGTTACCATGCGGCCACAAGAAGGCCATAGCTGGCCTTGTCACGTCGTGTGTCAACTGACAACATCACTAGACAGCCTTAGTGTTGTCTGTAACAAGTTTGCCTCGGACAACACCTTACTACTGCTGTGGTACTGTTTACTTGTCAGACGACGTCGGACTCGCCTCGTTGATCAACCCGGCCGGCAGCAAACGTCCTCTCTACGGTACCTGCTCGCGTCCCCGGTTAGCTTCCATCGGCAGAGAAATACACATGTTATGGCGGAACCTGACCCTTGACGGACTCTCCACTGGGGTTCTTGCGAAGAGAAAGGGCTGGCCGCTTGAGACCTTTGAGGAGGACATACTATATCCGTCACGAGGAATTACCACGGTGCTATGTGCCGTTGTGGACGCTTTCGTGCCTTCCAGCCTATATTACCTACTTCTCCCCGAGACGTCACGGTATCGTGTCCTGTACATGGCCGCCATCGACAAGGGCATTGTGAGGGTTCTCTCTGACTCGTCGCACAAGTTGCCTATTTATTGTCCGCCATCTACCGCCGGGCGGCGCCTCCGTTCGCCTCCCTCGTTTTCTCTCTGAGGGTGGTATGCCGGATGTTGGGTCGGGCGGGACCGAACGGCACCTAGCCGTCATCGGGTGGAAAGCCGACGGGTCCAGGACGGGACCAAGCTTCGCGTCCCCAATGCTCTCGCCTTCGACCCGATGTGGCGGTCTGGAGCTCTGTCCGCGGTACGAACACCGTCCCTCTTCGTGTGTGTCTCCTATGTTCCGCTGGCTAACACAAGTCTACCTCTTGTCTCGGCCTGAAGATCGCACATACATCTAAACCTAACGATGGTGGTCCAACCGACGTCCGTCATGGGGATGTGGTCTTGATGGGGCGGCACCGGCTGGTGCGAGGCGTCTTTGAGGAGCTTCGAGAAACCTTCAGATCGTCATGTCTCTGCCTTGTACGCTCGTCCTCCCTGCACCGTTGCACATGGCCCGTTCCGCGTGGTACCAGACATACCCCTATACCCCTCTCCTCCCCAAGCCAAGCGTTATCAAGTTGCGAGCCGAACATCGGACGTCAGACGTGTAACAAGGGAGCGTGAAGCTGCCGGATCAATGCTGATGCTCCTCCGTCGGCTGATACGCGAGACTCGGTGTAGACGTAGGCTGGTTGACCCGAGGTCAAATTGAAGGCTCTTTGACGTCAACTTCCATTCTCCGTAAACCACGGGAGTGGGTGAACAAAGCCCAGCGGCTGTGATTAATGACCGTCCCAGAAGCCATAGCTGTATAGCCCCTGACTGAACTTTGGCATTCTACCGGCACGTGGATTCAAGAGGCAACCTGGAACTTTCTATACCTTTTTTGTATGTACCTGCTCCAACCGGCACTTGCCTTGCCGGCTTACACACACTCACACACACACACCAACAGGGTCTTGCCTGTCAGAACTGGCCACTAGCTGCCAAGCTCAAACTCTACGTCCTGCCATTGCGAAGCTTGTTGGCAGTTAAATGCCTCTGCATATATATGTGGCTTGAACTGGAACATCATCAGCCAGCCAACTTATCGGTGCTGGAGGACCAAGTCCTTGGGTATTCAAGAATAATAACGCTCTGGAAAAAAAAGCCGCACTCTGCCCAATGCCCGCCCACAGCCCATTCGTCGTGGATCATAAGATACACTGATATGATCAAGGGGAGAAAGGACAGAGGCAATAGTGATACCTCGCAGCCGGTAATGGAAGCTTTGAATGCTCAACGTTGTTATTTCACATGGCTAAAAAGCAGCCCACCATACCGGCACCATTCCGGCACCCAGAAACGAGCTACGTACCACTATTGCCAAGTTATATGCACACTTCCAGGTTACCAATACCTTAGTGAGTAAGAAACACGCAATTCGGGACAAAAGCCTCCTCACTTGTCTTGCCATGCGCCCCTCTTCCTCTTATGCCGTTGCCAGGTTTCGTCACTGGTCTCGGCAGGGTAAAAAGACACGAGGGACTGTCCACATGGGTGAAGAAGATCCCCAAAGTTGACCGGGAGTTTTCCCCGGTTTGTTACGGGGACATCAAACCGGGACCCGTGGCTTCTTCAGGGACAGTAATTGACCAACCTGGCCTACCTATTACCCCCAAACCGTAGCAGTGCCCGGTTTGACAGATACGACAGAAAAAGTGCATTCCCGCAGGCAGAGTCCGCTGATGCATCCTCCATTTACGTAGTCCGCCACCGGGCTGAGGTGCTTCTGCTCGACGCCCTGCGCCAATCTCAGCTTCCTGCGGAGAAACTCAGACAATTCCTGTCGAGGTTCTACGCAGAAACGGGGATCCTGATGCCATGCTGCCGGAGACCCAATAGCGCAATCATCCTGTCAGGATCCCCCGGACAGCGATCTCCAATGCATTGCAATAAAATAAAAAAAAAGGCAAAGCTTCAAGGAAAGCATAACTATCCATAACCCATTCCAGACATTTGTATATCCGAGAGACACATCGCGATTGGCTGGGGCTGCACAAGGTAACATCCCACCCTTCTCAGATGAGCTTGACACGACGCGGTCTCATTGGCTGAACGTTCACGAAACGCGCTTTTCTGGAAACTTTCCGGGTCGCGTCAGGATTGTCGCGTCGTTCGGTCTCTCCGCCTCGGCATTGCACGCCCCCCACATTGGAATCTGGAAATTGAATCCGTTCACTTCTGTCTCTTTGATACCAACCGGTCAGGCCAGTGAGTCCGCTGACATGCATATCGATGGCTGCTTTCTTTGCGGCGTTTCAGGATTGGCGTGGCTGCAGCGAAGTGCATGTATATTGCCCGTCAACCTGGCGTATTTATGTCACCACAGGTTCAAACTGCAGATGTGTCACTTGAAGGGTGACGCTGTGCGATTTAAGCATATGGTCGTTGCGAAGCGATTGCTGGACAGCTGTTAATGTCAGCGGTTTGTCATCTTGTTGGCGAGTTACAAGCGCCGATGCTAGCCTCGTATACCTCTCTCTGCTCTCATGTCGTGGTCGTCGTCCACAACCGAGAGATGATTATTATTGTTGACGCCTGACGCCTGACGCCCTGAATGTGGGGGCAATCTCAGACTCGCGAAACCACCAATGACGAAGCGCGGGGTTGGGAGCACGGACTCCCTACCGAATGTGCCCCGCTTGCGGCCGGCGACGGAGAGTTCCGTTCACCGACCGAAATTTCCAACTTCAACCCGTGGCGGCGGCGATAGCGATAGTGAAGTTCGACAAGCCTTGCGGTCGAAAGCAATCAACGGGATAAGCGTGGTAGACTTTCCTATCAGAGTCCGCGAAGTCACCAGAACTCTACCCATTCCCTGTATTCCTTGAGCAGAAGCAACGCCAACATGGATAACGAAATCAGAACCCTGATCCCGAACATCGACCCTGTGGTCTCAGAATATTCGGTCGGCTACCTGACACACGCCTCAACCGCATTCTCGGGAGAAGACGAGACCTCAGGAGAGTCGCCCCTCTCCGAGGCTGCATCAGCAGTAACCGACATCCTGGTCTCGGCCTCGGGGGATGCCTCGGTGCAAGACCAGATCCGACAGCTAGTCGAAAAATGGGTGGACAGATACATGGCTGCCAACGGCGGCAGCGCAGAGCAGAGGGCCCCGGTGATCAAGCGGCTAGACCAGACGATCCAGGTCAGCGCTCAAAGAAACATGTCCTCCACGCTCGCCGTTGCGACCACGGGCGGTGTCGACCTGGAGCAGGCCAACGCGAGGAAAGTCGAGTCCAAGGTCGACAAGAAGAAGCTGGAGAAGGCAGAGCGGAAGATTGCGGCCAAGCAGAGCAAGAAGACGTTCAAGACGGTCGAGTACGAGGCTTCCAGGCTGCTGAACCAGGTGGACGAGAGCCAGTCGTACGAGGACTTCTACATGGCGGTGAACCCGCTGCAGATGGGCGGCTCGTCTGGCAAGAGCAAGGACATCAAGATCGACAACACGGATGTGTCTATCGGCGGCCTGAGGATTCTGCAGGACACTACCCTGACACTCTCGTACGGACACCGGTACGGTCTCGTCGGTCACAACGGCGTGGGTAAATCTACCCTTCTTCGGGCGCTGGCGCGGAGAGAAGTGCCCATTCCACCGCACATCTCCATTCTCCACGTGGAACAGGAGATCACCGGTGATGACACGCCAGCCCTCCAGGCCGTGCTGGATGCCGACGTGTGGCGCAAGGTGCTGTTGAAGGAGCAGAACGAGCTTACCCAGAAGCTGGCGGACATTGAGGCGCAGCGGACAGGTCTAGCGGACACGTCTACCGACGCCGCAAGACTGGACAAGGAGCGGGAGGCGCTGGACACAAGGCTCGGCGATGTACAGGGCAAGCTTGCCGAGATGGAGTCGGACAAGGCCGAGCCCCGGGCTGCTAGTATCCTGGCTGGTCTCGGTTTCTCCCCCGAGCGCCAGCAGTTTGCCACAAAGACGTTCTCCGGAGGTTGGCGTATGCGCCTCGCTCTGGCGAGAGCGCTCTTCTGCGAGCCCGATCTCCTGCTGCTCGACGAGCCGTCCAACATGTTGGACGTCCCCTCCATCACTTTCCTTGCCAACTACCTGCAGAGCTATCCCAGCACCGTACTGGTCGTCTCCCACGACAGGGCGTTCCTCAACGAAGTCGCCACGGACATCATCCACCAGCACTCGCAGCGACTCGACTACTACAGAGGCGCCAACTTCGACGCCTTCTACGCTACGAGAGAGGAGCGGAAGAAGACGGCCAAGCGCGAGTACGAGAACCAGATGGCCGTGCGCGCGCATCTGCAGGCCTTCATCGACAAGTTCCGCTACAACGCCGCCAAATCGTCCGAGGCGCAGTCCCGCATCAAGAAGCTGGAGAAGATGCCGGTGCTCGAGCCGCCAGAGGCCGAGTACAGCGTCAAGTTCAAGTTCCCCGACGTCGAGAAGCTGTCGCCGCCGATCGTGCAGATGACCGACGTCACCTTCGGATACACCAAGGACAAGATCCTGCTGCGAAACGTGGACCTGGACGTCCAGCTCGACTCGCGCATCGGCATCGTCGGCCCCAACGGAGCGGGCAAGACGACGGTGCTCAGGCTGCTGATCGGCAAGCTCACCCCGACCTCGGGCCTGATCAGCCAGAACCCCCGCCTGCGCATCGGGTTCTTCGCCCAGCACCACGTCGACGCGCTCGACCTCAACACCAGCGCCGTCAGCTTCATGGCGAGGGAATACCCCGGCAAGACGGACGAGGAGTACCGGCGGCAGCTGGGCGCGTTCGGCATCACCGGTACCACGGGCCTACAGAAGATGGAGCTGCTGTCTGGTGGTCAGAAGTCGCGTGTCGCTTTTGCATGTCTGGCATTGACGAACCCGCACATCCTGGTCCTCGACGAGCCGTCCAATCACTTGGATATCGAGGCCATGGATGCGCTGGCGGATGCCCTCAACGAGTTCCAGGGTGGTGTGTTGATGGTGTCCCACGACGTGACCATGTTACAGACTGTATGCAAGTCGTTGTGGGTGTGTGACAACGGCACGGTGGAGAAGTTCCCTGGTGATGTGCAGGCGTACAAGAAGAGGATTGCTGCGCAGGCTGATGCTGCTGGTGTAGTGAAGGCACACTAGATTATCACGCTGTAGATGCATGATAACGTTGATGAGAAATATCAAAACTACCTGCCCTGTCCAAAGATATCGAGACCTTTTTGACACTAGTATCTTCTAACGTATAATATTCCACCATTGCTTACCTTTTGTCTTGCCCCTTTCGCTTGGGTGGACCGCATTGAGGTTATCGTGATTCTGTCATGTGACCTCGTCGAGGTACCCCGCACCCGTTTCTCATAGCAAAGTGCCGCTGGCCAATGCTGTTCCGCGCTAAGAAGTAAACAAGCAAGCGCGCCAGGGGTCGCAGGGACCAACACCCCACCTGCAGCTTTCGTCCCCTTTTTGGTGGTGCCTGGCTTCAAGCGGTGAAGGGACGGGCCTCATTTCTTCCTCCCAAAAATCAACAAAATCTCCCTCTTGCAACCCGATTCCACCAACAACCGCAAATCCATTTAGCATCCCTGACCCGGTTCTCCGTGCACCTCAACTTCGCTTCTTTTCTCCCAGCAGCAAGCCTTCCTCTGCGAATACCTTCAAGATGCGTGAGATCGTAAGTTCTTCTCGTCCTTGCCCAAACCTGCGACGCGTCGGAAGCGACCCCTGATCTTGCCCCACCATCACAATATCTCGGGCTTCCGGCGGCCACCACAACGACCCTCGAAGAAGCCGTCGATATTCATCGCTCTTGACTGAGATAACTGGCTGACCATCATCTTCCTACAGGTCCATCTTCAGACCGGCCAATGCGTAAGTTGCTGTCCCTCGCGTCTGTCGAGCCGGTGATGGTGGAGCTAACATGTCTCTCGCAGGGTAACCAAATCGGTGCTGCCTTCTGGTGTGTTTGCCCTGCCGACTTCAGACCAACAGTTTCGACGACGAGACTGTCCCGGACTGATATTCTAACGATGATAACAGGCAGACTATCTCCGGCGAGCACGGTCTCGATAGCAACGGCGTGTATGTCCCAGCTCAAACCTTGATATTCGAGAACGCACATTTGCTCACCGCTCTGTAGGTACAATGGAACTTCTGAGCTCCAGCTCGAGCGCATGAGCGTCTACTTCAACGAGGTAAGCTTCCGATTATTGTTGACATTCTTGGGTTTTGATGATCAGCTACTGACTGGTTATTTATCTCTTATCTAGGCTTCCGGCAACAAGTATGTTCCTCGCGCTGTCCTTGTCGATCTCGAACCGGGCACCATGGACGCTGTCCGCGCCGGTCCCTTCGGTCAGCTCTTCCGTCCCGACAACTTCGTCTTCGGCCAGTCCGGTGCCGGAAACAACTGGGCCAAGGGCCATTACACCGAGGGTGCTGAGCTTGTCGACCAGGTTCTCGATGTCGTCCGTCGCGAGGCCGAGGGCTGCGACTGCCTCCAGGGCTTCCAGATCACCCACTCCCTCGGCGGTGGCACTGGTGCCGGTATGGGAACTCTCCTCATCTCCAAGATCCGCGAGGAGTTCCCCGACCGCATGATGGCCACCTTCTCGGTCGTGCCCTCCCCCAAGGTCTCGGATACGGTCGTCGAGCCCTACAACGCGACCCTCTCGGTCCACCAGCTGGTCGAGAACTCGGACGAGACCTTCTGCATTGACAACGAGGCTCTCTACGACATCTGCATGCGGACCCTCAAGCTGTCCAACCCGTCGTACGGCGACCTCAACCACCTGGTCTCGGCCGTCATGTCGGGCGTCACCACGTGCCTGCGTTTCCCCGGTCAGCTCAACTCTGATCTCCGCAAGCTCGCCGTCAACATGGTTCCCTTCCCTCGTCTGCACTTCTTCATGGTCGGCTTCGCTCCTCTGACCAGCCGCGGCGCTTACTCGTTCCGCGCTGTCACCGTTCCCGAGCTCACCCAGCAGATGTTCGACCCCAAGAACATGATGGCTGCCTCTGACTTCCGCAACGGTCGCTACCTGACCTGCTCTGCCATCTTGTGAGTATTCGTCTCGCGCCAGTGCTGCTTGGTTCACTGTTTTGCTGACATATGTGTTACAGCCGCGGCAAGGTCTCCATGAAGGAGGTCGAGGACCAGATGCGCAACGTCCAGAACAAGAACTCGTCGTACTTCGTCGAGTGGATCCCCAACAACGTGCAGACCGCCCTCTGCTCCATCCCCCCCCGCGGCCTTAAAATGTCCTCGACCTTCGTCGGCAACTCGACTGCCATCCAGGAGCTGTTCAAGCGCATCGGCGAACAGTTCACCGCCATGTTCAGGCGCAAGGCTTTCTTGCATTGGTACACCGGCGAGGGCATGGACGAGATGGAGTTCACTGAGGCCGAATCCAACATGAACGATCTTGTCTCGGAGTACCAGCAGTACCAGGACGCTGGTGTCGACGAGGAGGAGGAGGAGTACGAGGAGGAGGCCCCTCAGGAGGGTGAGGAGTAAGCGACTCAGCAGCCATCCCAAGTGGCTTGGTGGAGATTGCGCCATTGTTGCAGTGCTTCCTGAGCTCTGAGCCTTGTCTGTGTGGTGGTGGTTGTCTTTCTTTTTTTCTTAAGCAATACGGCGAAGGTGGTGTTGGAGTAAATCGCGTTTGGGACGCACTACACGTCGTACCTCTGAAAGTAACTCTTCTCTTAGCTTGACGGATTCCGACCACCTCAGGGTCGATAAGAGAGTTTTAATGTTAACACAGAGATACCTTGTCACTGTAGGAGGTCCGTTATTGCGTATTGCAGAAATACATGCCTTGCATTATATGTGATTGGAACCTGCCCGAGTCTTCTCGAGCACCATGGCCGAGTGCATCCAATATCAAGACAATACAGCGTGTTTGATGCCCTTGCTACCTTCATCACCCCAGTATAGGCCTCTCCCCCTCCTCCACCGGCGGAACAGCAGTCTCCGCCTTCTCCCCTTCCTCCATCCTCCTGAACATGCTCCCGTCCACCGGCAGCCTCTCCCCAAGCCAGATGGCCTGCTCGGTATGGTTCCTCAGCGCCCTCTCGGCCTCGCCCATCCCCGGTTCGGTGGTGTTGGGGTGCACGAGCGCCGACAGGGGGCCCCTCCAGATGGCCAGCCAGGGGACGAAGGCGCCGAACTGGGCGGGCGTGAAGAGGTTGACCTCGAACATGGCGAGGGCGTGCGGGCCGATGGGCCGGTCCCATACCTTGTAGATGCGCAACTCGGGAAACTCGCGGCGGATGCGCTCCCAGAGCTGGCGGGCGTAGAGGGTCTGCTGGGGGTTTTGGGGGAAGTAGTAGATGTGGATGTCACTGTTCTCGCGTGTTAGCTGTGTAGCTCTGTAGGGTTGTTTGGTTAGTTGGTTTGGGGGCACAGGAGACGCACAAGCCTCCTCGCCGACCGTTATCCAGTGGCTCTATGAAGTGGTCGTATGCCGGGGAGAGCACTCCGGTCTGCGTGTTTTTGTAGCTCTTGCCGTCTTCGTCCTTCTCGTCTGGGAGGGGTTCGGCGTTCTCGTAGCCTGCGAGCGGGGAGGGGTAGGTGACTGAGGGGAAGAGGTAGCTTGAGATCGACATGGTTCTTGTTGCAATGGCAGACGGTGGATAGGACGAGGTTATTTCGTGGACTCGTTCCTAGATGTATATGCAAAGGGAAGCTGGAGTGAGGTCGAGTTGGAAGTTGGGGTGATCTAACCATCGGTTCAAATACCGATGTCCGGAAGCTTAAGTGCCGGCCCCACCCCGGCCGGTGCCCACTGGACCGGAGCATTTTGTCAGCCATGAGTCGGCATTGGATAATCAACCCCAATTCCGTCATTCTCCCGCATCCGCCGTCATTGCCAAGGTAGCCAGTCTACTACGAGCATTTCCCGCGAAGACGGGCAAGTATCTCGTTGGAGGCATGGCTCGCTTGGCCGCGAATGATGGCCTACTCGGACAGCTTCGTCAAGCGGTGCGATCAATCATGCAGGAAGGAGGCTTGCACATGTGAGAAGTGGGTAGACGGACAGTCAAGGTACTGACTATGGTGGCAGTTTCTGTGGAATTCAGAATATCCATTTTCCTGGTCTTCTGAACAGGAGTATACAACGTTCAGTCGGCACCTGCAAACAAAGGCATGAAAAGAAGAAGAGACGCCATTACAACATGCTCAGCATGTCCCATCAACCCATCAACTCAGCGCCCGGCCATCCAAACAGGCCATCCCACCGGGAGTCGTCCCCTTCACAGCATCAGCCCAGCAAGCACAACTCCCAGAGCCCCAACACCAAACCCAACCACCTTCCCAGCACCAGCAGTGACAATCGGCGGCCCCGTCTTCGTCGGCGTCGGCGTCACACCGCCCGTGCCCGTCGCGCCACCACCGCCCCCAGTAGTGCCAGTACCATTACCCGGCGTCGTGGTCAGGTTACAAGCCGATATCCCCAGACTGCTCACCACCGAGACCTGGAAAACGCCCTCGGCCGTGTCATTGCTCGAGGCCACCACCAGCCTCAGATCCCCGCCGGCAGCGGCACTATAGCTAACAACCGCCGGCTCCCCGAGCGAACCCGTGCTGTTCTTCCCCAGGCTCTTCCCGCTCGAGTCCGTCAACTCCGCGTCCAGCGCCTGGGCCGACAGGCTCTCGACCGTAAAATCGACCGTCTCCCCGGCAAGAACCGCGTAGCTAAACCCGACCCCGCTGCCCCCGGCAGTCAGCTTCGCGACCGTCACTCCCGGAAGCAGCGCCTGGTCCCCGCTGGCCGCCGTGTCCCCTTTGGTCAGCCCGTTGCTGAGGATGAGGTACAGGAAGCTCTGGATGGCGTCGGCGGTCTCGAAGGAGACGTAGGTGCCCCCCGTGCGGAGGATGGACGCCAGCAGGTCCGGGTCGTAGGAAGCCGTCGACGAGGCCAGGAACCCGAAGGACACCCGGATCCCGGCCTGGCCCGCGGCGACGATGGCGGCCGTGAGGGAGACGACGTCGCTGTCCTCGCCGTCGGTCAGGACCACGATGCCGCTGCGGTCGGCGGTCGGGTCGTTGCCTGGGGCGGAGAGCTGGGCTGTGGCTTTTTCGATGCCGCTGGGAGGGGAGGGTTGTTAAAGGGGTGAACGGGGCCAAGGGGATAGGGAAAGGGGGAAGACTTACTCGGCGATGAATGTCCCTCCCGAGCTGTCGATCTGGTCGAAGGTGGTCCCGGCTCCGGCTGGGTCGCCGAGGGGGTAGATCACCGTTGCGATGTCGTCGAAGCTGTGGCCTAATCAGCTATCGAACCCTGCTTGCTGTCTTGGTGTTAATACTTACTCAACCACAGTGACCAAATCAGCCTTCTTCCCTCCAGTGGCGCCCGCCGCGGACACGAGCTGGTTGTTGAGCGCTTTGCCCGCGGTGATGCGCAGATCGTAGGGGTCGGTGGACGACATGGAGCCCGACGAGTCGATGACGATGGCGATCTTGCGGCCACCGTTACTGGAGGCTAGCTGGATGTTGCATGTTCCTGTGTCGCGGCGGACGATGCTACGGGAACGGAGAGGGTAGCGGGATGCGAGGGCTGGGAGGGCGGCTACGAGGAGGTGGAGGATAGGGGAGAGCTTCATGTTGACTGTTGTTGGTAGGTGATATTGATAAACCCTTGAAGCGAGTGGCTGAGGATGTGAGGGAGGTGAAAACGACAGACTGTAGGATCATAGGTGGTATAAGTCTGACAGGCACTTGTCTCCTCGCATGTTTATATATACATAGGCTTCTCCACGCCGTCAGGCAGCGCAGACCGTGGGCACCACACTGAGCCTGGAGGCGTCGTGGCTGGAGCCCTAAAGATGGACGACAACCAGTCAACCATTGCCACAACCTTGTCATATCCGGGTTCCTACTTTGCGAGTCCCTTGGCTTTCGGAGATATGAACCTTCCAGCAGGGCCCTATAGGAGGCTGAAATCGTGCGTACCACATTGGCAGGGAGTCGGGCACTGGGTATTTTCGGGGTGTGTAGGGCTGATAGAAGGCTGCAACTGGTGAACCTTCTATCCACAGCCGTCCTTCACAGCCCCTGAAGAAGCTTGGCTCGCACGCCACCAAGTGGCGGCCATCGTATGCTTCTGGAGGCTGGGATAACATCTGGATTTGATTGGCGCCCGGTGTTTGGCTGAGAGGCGGTCACCACAATGAACACTGAAGGTGACATTGCACATGGGAACATGATCCAGGGGAGACCGTGGAATCATGCTGGCAATTGACAACAGTCAACATCATCCCATCATCAAATATCAGGACGCCGCATTTCCAAAAGGGGCCCCGTATACGCAAAGCATCGGGCCAAGACCGGTAACTTCCGTCACTCGCATACAACCAGGCTGAGCGCCAGCCGAGTTACAGTTGAGGATAGCAATCATACGTGTCGTGGTCAAACACTGCGGCTGAAGTATGAGGACTACGGGCATCCAATCATCCACACCCAACCGACAATGAACATCCGAAAGCGAAGCTTGGCTTCGACTGCCACATCACGACTGATACTGACCCTGACCCGTGTACGACCACTTCGAGAAATAAGCCTCCGTCTTTCCTGGACCGCCGTTGCTCGTGCAGTAGATGCCGACAAGTGTGCCTGGCGTAGCGGTCACGGTTAGCCACAGCGCTTGGGGCAGCAGTACCGACGTCGAGACAACTCACCAGTAAAGCCCCAACTAACGCCCTGATTCGAAACCTGCATGATCGTCTGCGTCTCCGACATTCTGTCCGCCGGTCCAACAGAGAACGAGTAGTGCGTCATGTTGCTCGCCTTGATCTCCAGCCTCAGCGTACCGTTTGCCCACTCCGCCGGCAGCGGGACAATGACTGGGTCGGGCACGGGGATATACGATATGCCCCTAAAGCGGACGTGCGGCGTCAGCTCTGTAGACGTCGTAGCAGTCGTGTTGGTGCCCGGGAACGCGGCCGTGCTCGAGTTGGCCGGTAACATGACGACGCCCATGTCCAGATGGTGGTTCTGCGTTAGGAATACAGTCACGCCCGCTTCTTCTTCTTGGACTGACGGGTAGAAATCCAGGCTGATGCTGTAGGTGAAGAGAGTGTCTTGCTGTCGCCGGCCTACAAAAGTCTGGCCTGTGGAACCCGCATAGTTACCATTTAGAGCGGTGAGATTGAGAACCGAGGGCTTGAGACGGAGCGTGTTAGGGTGGCCTGGCGCAGACACGGTGAACGAGTCTGGGATTGGGAAGCGCCAGTGCGTGAAGTGAGCTGGGAGTGACGAACCGGGAGCGAAGTCGATGTCGTCGCCTGCTGTAATGACGGGGCTGGAGACGGGTCAGTTAATAGATATCCAAGGCATCAATCTCCGAAAATGTGCTTACCCGGCCCCTTTGACCTCGCCGTGTGCACTAGGCGTCTGCCAAACGCCCACTTCGCCACTGATTGGAGTCCAGACTGGGAACTCGCCTTCGGGCCAGCTCACGGCTGTCATCACGGTTTCTCTGCCCATAGGATAGTAGAGATAATCGGGCCCGGAGCGTGTAGATAGGGCGACACCCCACCTCTTTGCGTTAGCTGGGTAGCCCTTGTTGACTCGCTAGAACTTACCAGTTCCCTTTGGCATCCTGAAAGATGTCTGCATGTCCGACCGTTTGAACTGCGAGCTTGTTAGCCGCTGGGCTATGCTGACCGGGCTTGCAGACCTACAGTAACTCGTAGTGTTGGCGTTGGTCAGTACCGGGTTGGATGGATTCACATCGTAAGGGCCATGGATACTATTGGAACGCGCCATCGTCACCATGTGCTCTAGGCCAGTGCCACCTACCTAGTGTTAGCACCCGGCCACATGTGTAGACGCACGATACTTGCCCTCGGCAGCTAGTAAGTAGTAGAACCCATCTTTGTAGTAGATATGTGGTCCCTCGGGAGCCTGTGGCAGGTTAGCGTGATTCTCCATCAATGTAAGATATGCAGAGACATACCAAGCCGCCGGTTCCGTTCCATATACTCGTCCACTCGCCGACTTCGCCGGTGTCGAGGTTCGCCTCTGCTTGATGGATACCGGGACTGTACTGAACTCAGCGGGCTCTCTCAATCGTCAGAAAGCGCGGTCCTGCCCCTAGCTCACCTGACTTGCCACGCATGGGCTCCTGTGATGTAGACCTTCCCGTCTTTGTCCCAGTAAGGCGATGTGTCGTAACCGGTGAAGTTGAAGTGGATCGCATTCGACCATGATGCCGGGTCATACGGATCCTTCCCCTTGAAGATGACCTTGTCACCAGTCAGCCAGACTTCAAGCTCCTGTGCGCTGGCATCCTTACATTTGTCCATCGCGAAAAGTCCGTCTGGGGTCGATCATCGTCAACCAGCGTTGTCACAAGCCAGAATGTGCCCTCGTGGTATCTGATAGTAGGTGCCCAGATTCCACTATCTTCGTCAGCACTTCTTACTACCTTTTAGGCCCATTTCGGGCACTTCGTACCTCGTTGACCTGTTTGTCTCCTGAAGTTTCGGCAGCTGCTCGGGACGGTTAAGGACATGCCCTATCAACTTCCATGTCTGTAGGTCCTTGCTGGCGTGTATTGGGATGCCCGGGAATGCATTGAAGCTCGACGAGGCGCAGAAGAAGGTTTCGTCCCATTCCTCGACAAAGATGCAACTCGGGTCCGGATGGAAGCCGGGCAAGATGGGGTTGCTGATGGTGCTGTTGCTTCCCCAGTTTGAGGCCGCGGGTATGCATGTCACCACGGACGAGAGAACAATGGCTAGAGTATGGCGCATCACGGCGACCTTTTGATCGAACAACTGGGAGCCTATGAAGGTACAAGACGCAAGGCATTGGTGTCCCGTCCCATACATCGGCTAACATGGCATTCATTAAGTACCCAGGATACCGGTAGCCAGACATCATCGACACTCGTCGATCCTCCCCCGCAAAGTTGGGGAGAGGTAACATTGCCAGCTCGCCGGATAAAGAAGAGGTTAAAGAGAAAGCTTGGGTCATGGTCAAGATCAGGGGTGCAATTGCCCGAACTTAGGCATCTTGTTCTCCACAGCAACAGCGTGTCTCGTTCCCTGCCGTCATACGCTTGTATGCGAGGAGAAGACCGCGAGATTGGAATCAAGGATGATTCATCGGTGAGGGGTCACCCCGATATCGTCAGATGCAAGAAACCGTCGCAACTGATGGTGTTTCTCCGATGCGCTGGGTCGAGCTTATTGAGGTGATGCGTCGTATCAACGATGACTGGGATGCTTAAGTTCTGCATCCTTGCATCCTTCTGCTCCATGCATTCGATCCTGTCTTAATCCTGTTGTGAACTCATCCACATCGATGCTCGCCCAGGGAACCTGCTAGGAGGCTAGATCTCCTGAGACAAGGATATGTCTCTCGAGGAGGTATGGACCTTATATTCGGCGGTTTTGGCAAAAGTATGAGCTGAAGTTCTCAATGGCAGTGGCTGGTGTCTGATGGGGGGTTGGTTAGTACAGTGCATATTTGTCCAACTTTCGTTGTCGTCTCCCCCTGACGATTTGGCGTCTTATTTATCTTCGCCTTCTCCCTCGTCATCCCTCACTGTTTTCCTTCTGCTGCTGACTCCTCCCCTTCCTCGCCATCCTTCACCTTCTTCCGGTATTTGAGCATTGAGCTGCTCTTGCGAAGACGGAACGTCATCAACACCGATCCACACCTGCCGAGAACAGCATCGATGAGGAAGCGTGAAAGACTCGGAGTATTCGTTGGTGTCTGGGACGACAATAGCCTGTAGTCCCTGAAGTCCCTTGGCTACGCATTATCCTTCTTGGTAGTGGCTGTCAAAGCCATGGCGACTCTGATATGTTCACCGTGCCCGAAGAGCGCTTGAAGGCGTCTGGGGCCACGACGGCACGAGCAAGCTTCTGCACAGCTCTGGAGCCTCGGAACGCTCTGCCAGGGAAGCGGACGATCTTCCTAATCCTTCGTGCCGACTGTGATAATATCACTGCTCTACAATACTCGAAAGGTAGAGAGCTGTCACTCACAAAGTCCCGTCGCCGGTCGATAGCGTTGCTGGCAAGACACGGGTCCGGTCGGTGTGCAATCCTACCAGACCTGGGGCAATCCAGCCAGCTGGGCTCCATTCGGAGCTCATATATTTTGTGTTAGGATCCAGAGGTCTGATCGGGCAATCCGTGCGCTCGATATACATCTACGCCTTGTCAACTGCCAAGAGATTCTCGGACTGCTTTATGGACCTGTGGAATCTCCTTCAAGTCATGGTTGTGCGAGCGTTGGACAGCACTGGTGTGGTGTTGTCTGGCAGGCTCCAAGGGGACCATGACCACAGTCAGGTGGAAATACGGCAATGAGGCCAAAAGAGAAGTCTCTTATAAGTTACTCGAAACTGCAACAGAAAGTCTACAAATGGCTAGACTCGAATGTCGACGGTTCGAATTATGAATTCGACTTGTTGTGTCAATTGTCTAGCTAGACGACAAAAGGTATAAATACCTACCACGGCCAGTCCCACCCACTGCTGCCTGTCCGTCCCACGATTCTCTCACTTTCAACATTCAAGACGCCTCTCAATAACACTTCCCACTTATACTTGAATACAGACTTCTTGCGTTCATTACAAGTCATACAACAAAAATCATGAGCCGCAAGAGACCTCGCGACAGCACGCCGTCCAACATGCCCCAGCTCGAGGTCCATGTCGACGGCACCGGCTCCGTCTTCCGCGTGGCCGAGCGCGCGTATGTGCGCCTGTCCATCTCATGCACCAGTACAGACCAGTCTGAGGCCTTCGAGAACGCGCAGTCCACCGTCTCGTCGCTGACGGCCAACATCCGCTCCCTGGCCACCAAGACGGAGGACGGGCGGCCGCACCCCTCGGCCGCCGTCACGACCTTCACCGTCACCCCGCTCAGTACGACCTCGTACTACCAGCGCGACAAGAACCAACAGGAGCTGCGCCGCCTGCCAAAGGAGCACAGGGTGTCCTCGTCGGCCGAGATCATCTTCCGTAATTTCACCCAACTGGCGGAGACGAGCGCCGAACTGGCCAAGATGCCGCACATGTCCATCAACGGGACCGAATGGCGCCTTACCCAGGCGACGCTGGACGAGATCGAACGCGAGGCGAGACTCAAGGCCATCAGGGATGCGGTGCAGAAGGCGAATGACTACGCCGGGGTGGTGGGCCGGCAGGTCGTCGCCGTCGAGATCAAGGACGGCCCGTCTGGCTCCTACGGGTATTCCTCGGGCCGGGCGCCGGTGATGCCGCAGGTTATGATGCAGGTGCAGCAGCAGCAGCAGTCAGCGTACGCGATGCAGCAGCGGGCTGGGAGTGGGATGGCCGTGACATCAGACGGGCCTGCGCTTGAGCCCAAGACTATCACCGTGTCTGCCTACGTCAATGCGAAGTTTGTGTCAATTGACGGTGGTGGTGACGATGACATGGAGATTGTCGGCTAGTCTAGGTCTCTGCCACCGTGTTGGGTATCGTGGGTTCGAGGGCTCCAGGGTTATTTATGTATGTGAAGCTCAGTGTGAGCTGAGAACATGCCATGCTGATGCCATGTACTGGACAGTTATCCCGTATTCTCCCTCGATCAGGGTTTTATTGATGTGTTCTTGACCTCACGATCCACGATTACAGACTAACAACATGTGAATTCCCCCTTCAATAGGACTGCATCATGCGCCTTTCACCTTGGTGAGAAATTGAACTGTGCGGGTCTTAGCAGATGAATCGCGTATCCTGACTGATCCCCCCGCCCTACACCATCGTCACTTGATCCTACAAAGAGTTGCAGTCGCGCTAAGTATCCTCCTGGTGGTAGTGCACATGACTCCGCCAGCTCGTCATGAATATACCTTACACGTTAGCCAAAGGAGTGGAAGTTGACCACCTGTCTGGGGGCCGAGCAACAAGCCCCTCGGAGAGGGGTTATGGTCGTCCAAGATGGCGCTCCACTGCCATCACCCCTACGTCTCGAGAAGTGCTCGTGCGAATGCAGGTCCCCGGGCTGGACCCCGTCAGCGAGATAACGTGTGCCCTCGAAGCGAACCGTCGACACTACCTACCGTAGGTACCTACTCAGTTGCTGAACTACATTATACAATCGTAATGGTCCTCTCCTCAGCCCCCTTAAACAACCCGGTATCTCGGAACGACCTCATGATACCCAACCTGCAGATCTCATCTCCATTCGCGGCCGGATTCCCCAAGACCAGCGTACACCACGCTTGGACTCGCTCGTGCCCCGACTCGTCCGGGTTCCTCTCGAAGCAGAAACGCCCAAGTGACAGACACAACGCCTCGGCGTTGCTGGACGATAATGATTCATGCGACGGCCGCACCAGCCTCTCGTCAACCATTTTCACCTGACAATCCGACGAGTACGCCCACTCGTGTTTCCCCTCAGCGGGAGGATCAGTGCCCGCAGGACGGATGTGATCACTGTCCATCGCCGCTCTAGCGACTTGGAGGCTCTCCCACCACCTCAAATCAAGCTATTGCGTGCGGTATAATGGTCAGTGCTAAGGTAGAGCAGCACTAGAGCCAAGGTCTCTGTCAAAGTCCAAGCAGCGTCGGTAGACCTCGTGAATTCAAAATCAAGATATGGATGGACATCTGGTAGTGATGAAGATGGAGATTTAAGACTCAAAAGGGGCCAAACAGGAACAGCGATAGATCTCTGGATCTTCATCTTCAATATATGGTGTTCTATTGTTCTACATTTGCAACTTCATTATTCACGATCAGTCTTCGTCCCACAAGGTTATGTGAGGCTACCTTATGGCAGTCTTAAAACGCATCACAACAGCCTCGGGCTTCTGATTGGCCCTTGGCTCTTCACTTTGGACGCAGACAACCCCACAGGAAGCTCCCCACGACTGGGAAGCTAAGCGCGACGCAATAGCCTTGTACCTTCCACCCACCTGCAGTTGCTTTCCCAAAACAGTCTGCAGAGCTCGACTTTTCGTTTGTTTCCTTCATCAAAGGTTTCGGACGCCACGTCCCCTTCGGCGTCTTTTCTTTCAACACCTCTATCGCCGTATTGCAACTTGTAACCCCGGAATACTCTCAACCTAATTTGTGTTCCGAAGCACGTCCTGCGACACTCATGCGATAACTTTCATCATCCAACAATCATGGCGGCCGCCGACGTGGATGTCGGCTCCCTGTCCGCACATCTGGGCGTGCCTGAGGAGACGCTCCAGTCCATCACCGTTAGCCCGACTGTCGATCTTGTGAAGGCTGTCCTGCAGGCAGTTGCACAGAAGGCGCAAGAATACAACAACCTCTACTCCGAGAAACTCAGCCTTGACATAGAGCTCGAGACTGCCGTTCGCAATTCGGAAGCTCGAGCGCAACAGTCTAAGACAACCACGGACAAGGCACTTCAAGATGCCGAGGTGGCTCGCCAGAAGCTGAAGGACGAAGGTGAGTTTTGACTATCACATTTGCTGCTACTCCTTTACGCGGTCGTTGCTGACCCGTCCCCCAACAGAGCAAGCGCGACAAGCCTTGACCAGTGAGGTCCAGACACTGAAATCCGAGATCACATCCTTACGATCCGAAAACGAGACGCTTCGCAAGCGTAACGACTCACTGGAGGAGTCGAATCGAAGCGCGCTCGCCATTATCGACACGAAGAATACAGCCAACGCGGAGCTCTACGAAGAGCTCCAGAAACAACACAAGAAGATCAGCGAACTCAAGCAGCAGATCTCCAGCCTGACTGTGGCCACCCAGGAGGCCCAGAACGCAGCCAATACTGCAGATTTCCGCCAAAAGGCAGTCGAGCAGCAGCTCGAGCTCGCTCAGAAGAACAATGAGTGGCTGGAGAACGAGCTCAAGGTCAAGAGCGCCGAGGCCCTCAAGGTCCGCAAGGAGAAGGGCGCCCGCATCTCGGAACTCCAGCGGCTCAACGAGGAAGCCAACTCACGAATCGATTCTCTTGTGCGCACCGAGCAAGATCTACGGCGCCAACTGGCCGAATGCCAGCGCAAGCTGGAGGAGAAGATCAACGAGGTCCAGCAGCTTGAGGAACGTGCTGCTCAAGAGGAAGAGCGTTTCAGGCAGGATCAAGAGTCGCTTTCACGACTCCTCGAGCTCCAGAAGGAGCAAGCCAACAGTCACAAGAAGCGACTGCAGGATGTCGAGGTCCGGCTTGAGCAGGTCAAGGACGATGCAGTTGGAGAAGTACGGAAGGTGCAGCAGGCACTCGAGAAGGAGAGGGACGAACATGCCCAGACTACTCAGCGAGTCGAGGAACTGCAGACCGAGGTCGACCGGTACCAGGCTATGATGGCAACCCAAGGCTCGACTGGATCCGCGCCGCAGACTCCACGACCCAACGGCTCTGTCTACGGGCGTCCTTCGTCGCCCTTCGGCACCCCGGGGTCGTTCCGCGGCAAGGCTTCGCAGCGCGCTACAGACACTGTCGGAGAGCTGTACCAGGTCAAGGCCCAGCTGGCTACGGAACGCCGCCGCACCAAGAAGCTCCAGGAAGAGCTGGATGACCTGGTTGGCCTTCTGGACGCCAAGGGTCCCGAAATTCAAGAGGCCAGCGAGGAGGTCGAACGTCTTCGCCTCGAAGCAGTCCAGATGTCTGAGATCATGGAACGGAGCTACGAGGAGCGCGATCTTGCCGTCAAGGCGGCCCGTAAGGCAGAAGCGGCTGCCGCCTCGTCGCAGACGGAGCTCAAGATACTGCAGTCTCAGATCCGGGACTTGAGCACCCAAGTCCATGTCCTTATCTTCAACATCCACGCCAAGGAGAAGGGTCTGGACCAGCTTACCGAAGAGGAGGCCGCGCAGTTCGAGCGGATCCAGAGGGGCGAGATCTCGCAAGACGCCCTGGATGACCTGTCTCCTACCCACAGGTTTATTTCAGAGCGCTTTGTTGCGTTCAAAGACATCCACGAACTGCAAGCCAAGAACCAGGAACTCTTGCGCATGACACGCGAATTGGCCGACAGGATGGAAAATGAGGAGGCCTTGGCCGAAAAGCACCAGGCGGCGGAGGACCACGAGGAAGTAGAGAGACTCCGCGGCACCGTTATCGCGTTGCAAGACGATGTGAAGTCGCTCACCGTGCGGATGAAGAGCTACATGGCCGAGCGTGACATGTTCCGCAGAATGCTACAGCAAAAGGTTACCTCTGGCGAGATCAACGCAGCCCTTGGCGCATCCGGCGATGGCACCCAGCGGGAGATTCTTGCTAGCATTGAGAACCAGTCGCAGGCGGATGACGCGGATCTGGCCAACGCCCTTCGACAGCTGCAGGCCCAGTTCGACTCGTACCGGAACGACGAGGCCACGGACCGCAAGACATTGCGAGAGCAGATCGACAACCTATCAGCAGAGAACAGCTCTCTCAAGGTTTCTAACGCCAATATCAAGAGCCACCTGACCGTTGCTGAGGAGCGGCTGAAGATTTTGCAATCGAACTTCGAGTCGCTTCAGCACGAAAACAGCGAGCTTCAGAAGAGGAATCGCAGCCTTTCTGAGACATCTGCCAAGCAGGATATCCGGACGCAACAAGTTGCCGAGGAGCTCTTGGACGCGCGCGGTCTGGTGGAGGGTATGCGCAACGAGAACGCAAACCTCAAGGCGGAGAAGGCACTGTGGAAAGGGATCCAGGACCGTTTGGAGCAGGACAACAAGAACTTGGTTTCCGAAAAGGCACGGCTCAATGCACTGCTCTCCGATCAGCAAAGCACACAGAACGAGAGGGATCTCGCTGCTGCCGAGACCAAGCGGCGGTTGGAGTCGCAAGTGGACGCTTTGGAGAATGAGCTGAGTGCTACGAAGCGCAAGCTTACCTCGGAGATCGATGCTTCTAGGCAGGCTCAGCTGGTCAAAGAGCATGACACGAAGGAGGCACAGAAGCGGATCGACGAGCTGGCCTCAACCCTCAACGAGCTCAAGCAGGAAAATGTGGCGCTCAAGACCAGCCGCGACCATCTCCAGGCAAGGGTTGATGAACTCACTGTTGAGCTTCGCGGAGCAGAGGAGCGCACTCAGCGATTACGCCCCCTGCCCACACCAAGATCACAGCCTCCAGCAGCCGCCAACCAGGACACTAACGATGCCGATGCCGAAGCCCGGATTCAGGAGCTGGAGGACGAGGTTGCTGATCTCAAGAACAACCTCGAGTTGGCCAACACCCATCTTGAGAATGCGAAAGCGCAGATGGAGGAATACAAGCAACTCAGCAAGGACGTCGAGGATGAGCTCTCGAGCGCCACTGCGACTCTCGACCAGTTCCGCGAGGAGATGGATGCCGCACTTAATTCTAAGGATAGCGCCATCGGGGAGTTGAACCAGCGCATCGAAGTGCTCACGTCCGAGCTCGCTAATTCTACCAGCGAGCTTAACAGGCTCCGGGATTCGCAGGCAGAGACCGCACGGAAGGCAGAGGAGAAGGAACGGATCCTCAATGAAGAGATCGCCAGGCTCAAGGACGAAGAGGACCGCTACAAGGAGGCAGCAAGAAACCACCTGCAAGATCTCCGCGACCAAGCAGAGATCGCAGCTCAAGCCCAGATGGCTCATGACGAAGAGCTCGTCAAGCACGCCAAGGCAGCCGAGGCCCTTCAAGCCCTCCGTGCCGAGTACAACACCGTCAAGACCCAAGCGACAACGTGGAGAATCGACGCTGAATCCGCCAAACAAGCCCTGGCTCAGAATGAGCGGTCGTGGGACGAACGCCGCCAGTTGCTCGAGCAGGAGATCAGCGAAATCAAGACCAGATGGGACGACGCAAATGCTCAGAACAAGCTCTTGCACCAGCAGCTCGAGGCTATGGGCAAACAGATCCACGACATCCAGCAACAGAGGTCCTCAGCAGCAGATGCCGCTGATACAGCATCCGGTTCTGCGGCCGTTACCGACTCGGCAGTCGAGGGCATGCGCGAGCTCAACACCTACCTCCGCCGCGAAAAGGAGATTCTGGAGGTGCAGCACAGTCTGAAGACGCAAGAAGTCAACTCGCTGCGGCAGAAACTCGAATACGCACAGTCTCAGCTTGATGACACGCGTCTAAAGCTCGAACAGGAGCGCAGATCTCAGGCTGACAGCGGTCGGGCGGCGATGACGCACAAGGAGCTGATGGATAAGTTGACCGAGCTCAACCTCTACAAGGAGAGCAACGTCACTCTGCGCAACCAGAATCTCCGGACCGAGAGCCAGTTGGCAGAGAAGACGGCCAAGGTCAACGAACTGGAAGCTCGAATCGCGCCTTTGGAAGCTCGCATTACGGAGCTTGAGGATGTGCAGGCCTTCAAGGAAGAGGAGATCAAGCAGTTGCAGGAGGATCGGGAGAGGTGGCAGAAGCGGACCGAGTCGATACTCACCAAGTATGGGCAGGCCGACCCTGCCGAGGTGGAGAAGTTGAAGGAGACGGTTGAGGCCCTGACTGCTGAACGCGACCAGCTGAAGGAATCTGAGCGGTCGCTCCAGGCCAAGGTTGACGAGGCCGCCAAGACTCTGGAGGAGGAACAGGCCAAATGGAACGCGTCCAAGGAAAAGCAGGTCGCGCAGTTCAAGACGCAGTATGCTGCCGTCAAGGTCCAGCGGAACGAGGCGCAAACGGCGAAGACCGAGCTGCAGGCCGAGCTCGATTCTGTCAAGGAGCGGTTCGCGAACCTCGAGAAGGAACTGCAGGCTGCCAGAGACGAGAAGGCTGCGCTTGAAGAGCGGAATAAGGCACTCGAACAACAGGTCCAGACCGCAGCTACGACCACAGCACCGCAACAAGAAGCCGCACCACAGTCTGCTGACGCGGTGTCGACGCAACAGCTCGAGACGGTCAAACAAGAGCTCGAGAATGCCAAGCAAGAACTCGAGAGCCTAAGGCAAGAACTGGAGGAGGTCTCGAACCAGAAAGCCGCCGCCGACGCGCAGATTGAAGACCTCCAGCAGCGCCTTGCTGCAGCAGTCTCTGAGCGTGATGAGGCGGTGGCCGCTCAAACAGCGCAAAGGGCGCAGATGGCTGCCGACGGAGGCGACCAGAATACCCACAACGGCACCCAGCATGCCGAGCCCGCTGTCGTCAACCTTAGCGACGCTGAACGCGAGGAGCTAAAGGCGCAGATCGCAGCTGCCGAGGCCAAGGCTGCCGAGTTCGAAGCCAAGGCCGAGGAGCTCGAGAGCAAGATGCAGACCACGATCAAAGAACGCAGCGAGAGGATGAAGGAATCTCTCAACAAGAAGTTGAAGGAGAGCAGAGAAGCCATGGAGAAGGAGAAGGAGCAGCTACAGGAAGACTTCAAGGTCAAGTTGGAGCAGGAGCGAACCATCATCATGGCCGAACTCCAGAGTGCACCGGCCCAGAACGGCGTGCCAGCTACTCCTTCGAAGGCCGACCAGAACCAGCCGCCGCAAATCCCGACCGTCGCCACGCCCGGGGGAAGCACATTGGACCTGGCGAACCTCAGCGATACCCAGACCCGCGACCTATTGTCGACCAACCCCACGGTCAAGGCCATCGTGGCTAATAATATTAAGAAGAAGGTGGACCAAGAGGCGAAGAAGATACGGGAAGAGGCTGAAGCTGCGGTCAAGGCAGAGTACGAAAAGAAGATCGCCAGTGCCAAGGAGCAGGCGACGACTCTGACGGAGAAGAAGTCGGCGCTCCGGCTTAACATGCTCGACAGGCAGCTCAAGACGGGCCAGGCCAAGCTCAGCATCGTCGAGACAGCGGCCAAGGACACTCCTCAGCGGCCCGTTGGTGAGGTGTGGGCTATCGCAAAGGATGCCAAGGCCGTGATCCCTCCTCCGACGGTGGCAGCGGCGGCGGCACCGACTGGCGCAGCGCAGTCGCCCAGCTCAGCGAACAGTAAGTACTGATTGCCATCTTTGTCATTGTGATTGGAAACGTCACTAACATTCACTCCTCCAAGGCCCTGCTCCATCGGAAAAGTCGGCACCAGCAGGTATCCCTCAAGCGCCGAAGCCTCAGGCCGCTGCTGTACCCGAGGCAGCACCTGCTCAAGCTAAACCCTTTGGCAATGCTGCGCCCTCGCAGCAGCAGCAGCCGGCATCAAATCTACCCAACCCTTTCGCCCCGGCACCTCAGCAGAACCAGCAAGCTCAGCCAGCCAACCAATCCGCTCAACATCAGCAGCAGCAACAGCAGCAGCAGCAGCACGCTCCTGCTCCTGCTCGCACCGGCATCCCGGTGCCATCTAGAGGAGGAGGCGGAGGTCACAACGCCGGACGAGGCGGACGCGGAGGAGCGGGCGGCGTCTATCAGCCCCCGAGAGGCGGCCACGGACAAGGACGCGGAGGACGCGGAGGTGGGCAGTTTGGCAATCGAAACAGCGGTGGCCTCAACCCGGGCGCGGGCGAGTTCAACCCCGGCAACTCGGGCGGAGCCGGCAGCAAGCGGCCTCGCGGTAACGACGCGGATGGCCACGGCGGCGGAGCGGGAGGCGCCAAGAGGCAACGTGGAGGAGCTGTCGGCCAGTAGGATCCCAGCCGCACAAACGGAGACGAAGCTAGAGTGTGTCCCGCGGTTCTGAAGGGAGAAGAGGGAAGGTGTCGTTATGGGAAAGGAATGGCAGGCCAGAGAGGCCTTGCTTGAGGCGCGAAGATGAAGCACAGATTTGCTATCCAGATGGCTTCGATATCTGGAGGGACGATATGGTTATTTTTCCTATGTTCTGATGGCTAATCGGGTTTACAAGTTGGGAAGGGAGATGTGCGGGACTTCCTCCGTTCGCTGTCTGGGATGACAGCGCAGGTCAGCACAGGAGAGGCATGCCATATTCGCAATGGAAGGGTTGGCATGTACTTGTAACAACATTCTCGGGGGTTTATTCATGGCCTGGCCGGAGTTTGAGGAGAGAAGAAAAGTTGCTTGGAGCTGGTCTATGAGGCATCAATCTAGCTATTGCAACAACTGAGACTGAGGAAGCAGGATGTGAGCGCTGTCGAAGTGACCAATAACTCTGTGAGACCTTCAATTGCAGTCCTATAAGCGGCAGTGCTGGACGAGCCTCTATCTACGTTGCAAAGGCCAAGATCGTAGCTCGTGACCAGAACGAAGTGTGCTATGGGAAGGGAGGCTACATTCAATAGTGCGTCACTCGCCAGCACAGCACAGCACACCGCCCTGACCCCAACTTTATCCTCGCCTATACCTATGGCAAGATTGCCATGTTAGCTCGGTAACAGGTTATGGTGATCGTCTCCTCTGGTGGTAATCGTGCACTTGTCCAGCCATAAGGTAGGTGCCACACTAACATGCGTAATCTTGCAATAGGTGTAGAATTCACTGAATGGGGGACACTGGTCAGGGCGCCACCTGCTAATTCACAGACTGGGCTTCCTTGTTTGGGCTGCTCTAGCAACACCTTCGACGAACCTTGTAACAAGCAAACAACTGGTGCCTCTGTGCGAATTTCCGTGAATTGCCTTGTTCGTATTTGTCGCCATTACTTTTGCAATAGGGCCATCCTCAATTCTCGGGTTTGTGCTGCTTCCTTTTTAATTTTTATTTGGGAGACTGGCTAAAATACCCAGGAACTGCAGTCCTGGCTACGAATACTGTGTGGACAAGGCACAGGCACTCGAGCACTGGAGAGACCGGATCCACCCGTGCTTCTCCTCGTCTCCAGTCTATCATCACCACCTCATCACCGCTTTGTCTACCACGAGAGCTGCCCGAGGTACCTCTCCAGGCACTGTCAGACCTCCTATGAACATCAGACACCTCCAGGTGCAGCACCTTGATCGCTCGGATCGGATTGCAGCCTTGGTTTCCCGTGTCCTGAAGCTTCCCCCGCTTCAGTTGAATTGGGTTGGCACTGGAAAGAAGCAGCTCGCTGTGCAGGGTAAAGAGAGCGAGAGAAAGGACAGTCTCTTCCCAAGTCTACCTTACCTTAGCTTTATCGTGCCCCTCCTCTTCCCGCTCTGCAGCTCAGCCTAGATTCGGCTACCAGCTTAGATCGTCCTTTCTACCCCCGCGTCCTTTGGAGCCCACCTTCAACCTATTTCTATACTACCTCCACTCTTACCACAACCTCTTGAGTCCGGGCCCCTCTCATCGACACAACCTCAACCCGACAAGCAAACCGCAACCATGCCCTGCTTCAAGGGCATTGCGGTCAGCATCCACGCCAACGGATCGCCGCTGCCCGAGTACGGCATCCAGAAGCAGTCCCGCGTCTCGCGCATCAACACGTACATCCCCGTCCCGCAGCCGCAGCTCGACCCGGACACCAACAAGCCCGAGCCCGCCAAGTTCGCCGTCTCCATCACCCTGCTCACCCCGGGCCTCGCGATCCCGTACTCCACGCCCAAGGCCACCGAGGCCAACCCGTACCCAAAACCCCAGCATGTCGGCACCCTCCCCGCCGCCACGGGCGAGCGCGGCAGGTACCACGGCGTCGTGAACCCGTACATCCCCATGACGAACAACGAGAACGAGACCATCGCCGCCTACATATACTTCGACGGCCGCGCCAAGGAGGAGGTGGCCACCCTGTTGCGCCCCGGCGAGGAGACGTGGGTCAACAGCCGGTGGGTGCAGGTGCCCCTGTCCGAGGGCGGCGGCCTGGCGGAGCGCGAGTTCCTGTTCCGCGAGGTCGGCCTGGACAGGTGGCTGAAGGGGCTCGACCTGGCGGGCGACGTGACGGACGAGAAGCTCGAGCGGCGCCGGCAGAAGTTCGAGAAGCGGCGCAGGAGGATAAAGAGCGAGGCCTCGGCCCACCCCCCCAACAACCGCATCAAGATCGAGGAGGACATGGAGATCGAGGGCAGCAGCTCGGACGCGAAACCGCGGGCCGACAGCACGCTGCGCTACGGCGACGCCACGAGCCCCGTCGAGGCCGTCTTCGACGAGGACGACACCGACAGCTCTTCGGACGACGAGCCCCCCGAGACGGCCGGGCAGATCAAGGTCGCCATGTTCAGGGTCATTGCCTCGGGCGAGATCAAGAAGGGCGAGTACTCGCCGCAGTTCGACGCGCACGACGACGACGACGATGTGGAGGGCGGCGGGGCCAAGAGCGCCGAGAAGAACGGCGGGATCGACGCGGATGTCGAGCATACCACTAGTTTTGCTAAGCCGAAGAGCCTCGATCCTAAGACGATAAGTACTCAGACGGTGACGGGGATCGACGGCCCGGACAAGCCCTATGCTACGTTTACCTTCTTCTACCGCGGCGAGCGTGAGTCCCTCTCCTTTTACCCCCCCTCTCTCTCTCTCTATCGTATACCTACCCAGACTGACTGACGGATGTCTCTCTTACAGGCCAACTCCAAAAGATGGGGATCCTCCCCTCCTCCAAGGCCCAACCAGCTACCCCGGCCTCCATAAAGCGGCGGTCCGGCCAGCTGGACTTCTCCAACCTGGGGCCCCTTAAGACGAGCGGCACGGTGGGCTTCTCCGCCTTCCGCGAGCACCACGACGAGGCGCCGCGCCGGAAGAAGAAGAGCCGCAGCAAGAGCAACGGGAGCGCGATGCTGGAGGAGGACAGCGAGGACGACGACGACGACGATGACGAGATCTTGGGCAAGATGGAGGACGTGGATAACGACAAGGAAGGGGACAAGACCCGCCTAGGACCCGAGGACGCGAGGTTCTCGGGCGAGTTGGCGGACGGTGTCAAGAGGATCAAGGTGCGTTTTTCCTCCCCCTCTCTGTTAATCTTCCCCCCATTTGTCGACTGGGCCGTATACTGACGTTCTTGGATCAGCTTAAGAGAGCCCACTCGGCCGACCCGGAGAGCGCGAGTGCCAGCTCGAGGAAGTCGCCCAGCACGGGACCGTTTACGGGCGAGGCCACGCCTCCCGACAGCGGGGCGGCGGCGGTCGCGCCGTTGTCGGGCGCGGCGCTGTTCGGCAAGAGCTTGGAGAACGACTCGGCTGTGGTGGGCAGTCCGCTGAAGAAGGCGAGGCCGAGCGTTGCGGGCCTGGACGACGTCAATGGTGCCCTGCCGTCGGGCAGTCTGCCTCAGCTTGGCGACGTCCTTGCGAAGGCGGAGGCTGACCAGAAGGCTAAGCAAGGGGCGGCGGCGGAGTTGGATGTTAAGGGCGGCGAGGTGATGGAGGAAGAGGAGGAGCTATAGGCTTGGGCGCCTTGTCTTGCTATAGCCCTTCTGTATGACAGATTGTCCGGCCTGATGTGTGGTTGACGCTTGTGTGGCATACCATTCGGTCAGCGGTCGGACGGTACAAGAGACGGGTTTCCCATCGTTGATTGATGTCTGGGTTTGTCACAGATATACGAGGAGTTTATCGATGGCATTCGACGAGTTGTCGCAGCGATGAGGGGAGATGGCATGGTCAAGGCTGAGGCCTTGCATGTTGGCTATACCACGATAAGGACGGGCGCCAGAATCACGGCTTGTGTTTGACAGACCATGGTGCCGGTGTTTGTCGTACTTTCTCTTGATTTTCCGGTAAAGTAGAGCAGGTTAGAGAAGAAAGGAGTTGCCAGCCAAGCTTTTGTTGCTTTTTACTTGAGCGAACCAGGGCACCGTGACGATGCGTTCGTTTTCTAGAGGGAGATACGGATAGTAATGGATGTTAGGTCAAGGGGTTGATCAGCGTCCGACAGAGGAAGAATCAATGAGGCGGATGGCAGGAACGGTTAGAGTCTAGCTTACCAGCGAAGTCTATACTAGTTGTGTGAAAATGCTGTTGCCAGACTGGGGCTCATTAGACGGAGGATGGTCGGAGATCATAATGACAGTTCATTTCAAGCTTTCATCTTCAATCTGCGTGTTATCGTAGATAGAATAGTTCAACTATGACTATGAGGACTATGACCGTCCCAACAAGTAATCTTTGCATGCCACAAACGGAACCAAGCAAGCTCCCAGGCACATGGACGTCTGGATCCTATACATCCACATCAATCCCGACACATCCCTTAGCAATCCCAGACACGCAGCGGCGACACGCTCCACGATGCGATTAGATACACCGGATGGCCGGCCGGCCCGGAACATTCATCTCACATGCATATCTATCTTCATGACATGTTAGCCAATGAACCAAGTTGCCAGAATGGTCAAAAGGACGAGTTTGTGAAGGTAAAGTCAGACTGTTGAGCTTGATATAGTAAGAATCGACATAGAGGATTCAGTAGTGAAGAAGTAGTTGTTCATCATGAAAGGGATGCAAGTACAGAGGAGATGTGAGAGCATACCATATGTCAGTTAGCCATCGCTGTCACGAGGGAGCATGTCTGCTCCTCAACTTTTCACACTCATTATAGTGTGTTGTTGACTTGAACAACAAGAGCTTCAAAAAAGCTGGCGGACCTTTTTGTCCCCGAGAAATTCTGCCGGGTGTTGCCGCTCTTCTGTGGGCCCCACCAAAGCTGAAAGCCCCACCTTCCTCTCCGTGCTTGGGCGACGACCCCTCAAGCAACCCGACAAGCAAGCAACCTTTTGGGTATTTACTCTTGTTTATTCCCCAAGCAAAGCAGCGCAGTCCGCCCCAAGCACCAGGACACACTCTCTCCTCGCACCGGACATAACTCTTCCCCTCCAAGAAGACGACGTACCCGTCACAAACCGTCAAGATGGCGACGAGTGAGTGTCTCCTCCAGCTCCTGGCTACCCCGCCACGGCAATTCACCTTGCAACGTTGATGCTGGGATTTGCGATGCGACGGAGAGCATGTTGGAGTTTGGGTACAGCTTGCTGATCAGTTTTTCCCATGGATATAGACTTCGAGGAGGTTGCCAGTAAGCTACAGCTCTTTTCCCTCTGTGCGACACACATATATGGCTGTCTCCGGCTAGAACTGGCGCACCATCATCTTGACACAGAGCTGGTTGAACAATGCCAAAGTGATGGCGGTATAGGCGCTAACCTGTCCTTCCCACTCTACAGAGCAATTCATTGAGTTCTACTACAACACCTTCGACTCCGACCGGAAACAGCTGGTGCCCCTCTACGTAAGTTGATATTCCCGGTCTTGAATCAAGATTTCCCGGGGTTACTAACGAGCCGGACCCAAATACAGCGCGACAACTCGATGCTCACCTTCGAGTCCGCATCGTCGCTCGGCGTCACCGCTATCGTCGAGAAGCTTGCGGTAAGTCCTTGCACACCTAATTGCAGCTCGTGTCGGTTTCTGTTCTGACTCCTTGTCTCTGCTTCTAGAGCCTCCCCTTCGAGAAGGTGAAGCACGCTGTCTCGACCCTGGATGCCCAGCCCACCCTCGAGGGCAAGGGAATCCTGATCCTGGTCACTGGCCAGCTCCTGGTCGACGAGGAGCAGCGCCCCATGAGCTATTCGCAGGCCTTCCAGCTGGTCCAAGATCCTCAGGGCCAGTGGTTCGTTTACAACGATCTGTTCAAGCTTGTTTATGGTTAAGCGAAACAGCCCTGTGATGAGGAAAGGAATCGGGATGGAAAGGAACAGGGGCTTAGAAGGACACGGATACTGGCTATCTACATCTTTCCGGTGGGGTACCAGTAGCAATGAAGGGTGTCGGTGACTGGAGATGAGATACAGGATGCCCTGCTTTTTCGAACAAGGTGGTGGACTAGCAGAGTGCAGCAACTGATTGGCAGTTAATTCGAGCAAGACAATGAAGGCAACTTGAGTATAACAATATCGAAAGGGCCATTATTGATGGTGCCTAACGATCATGGCGCGCCACGTAAGGAGGCGATTCTCGTACGTACGTCGTCTGGGCGCAGTATCTGGCATTCTTCCGTTGCCTGGCCGACTCCTGAGATGTCGTTACCAGTTTGTTGCAGTCTCTCCAGACATCCAGTGCTAATGAAAAAAGAAAAAAAAAAAAAAAAAAAAAAAAAGGGAAGGAAGAAAGATAAGACGCCAGTCATCTCTTGTGAACATCCGTCACGCTCGGTGTTAATAAACCTCCGAAGACAACCTGAACCCCTGTTACTATTTTGAAAGCACCAGAAGCCAGGAAGAAGAAACAAAGTGCAGTCGCTTCCAAGGACCCCTTGTTAGGATCACTGGGAAGGGTCCAATCACCAGGTCGCACTTGCCGGCCGTGCGCCAGCCCGATACAAGTGGGTCCCGCCTGTTACCCCGGCGTTGGGGCTCTTTGCGATTACGATGTGTCCCTGCATCCCCAAAAGAACAACGCAGCTCCCAGCTTCACCGTAACTAACTTGCGATTACACATACATCCAGATACACCGCTCTGAGACGTTAGGAGAGGTATTATCAGGAACTTAGAAGTTGATCGGATTGGTCTGCGATCCTAGCATCCCTTGCCGACGAAACACCGGACAAAGACTTTATTCATCAGCGCCGAGCTCTCGTCGTCGTAAGCTCCGAGTCAACATCCGCCCCGGCCGTGCAGACTGGTCTGAGCAGGCCTGAAGAAGACGAACTGCGAACATTGTAGCTCTAGCTACAGCTATCTGCCAAGATGACGTTGAAGGAGGAGTTCGCGACGCGGAATTTCAGTATGTCCTGGCGTTAACATCGCATCGCATGCAGTGCACCAGTGCAGTGGACCAATGCTGACAACCTCTTCCAGGTATCTACGGGCAATGGTGAGATCTCCCTCGAGAAAAACTGGATGGGATGGCGACAGCGAGTCCCAGCACTTCATACCGATATGGTGCCGGTTATTTGGAGGCGTTGGAGCCCCCCTAGCTATCGTCGACAGCTGCGAAGCCGACCAGACGAATAGGGACTACGCAAATGCATGCTAACCACTGCCTCCATACAGGCTCGGCATCCTCTCCATGATTCTCTGCTTCGCCCTCGGCATAGCCAATATCTTCACTATCCATCCGCTGATCATAATCTTCAGCATCATCTGCCTGTTAGTTACCCACCCCGTCCCTCCCCCCTCCGGCTTTCAAGTCCTTCCCTACCCCATCCTCACCCATTCCTCCTCCGCTAACCGTACATATCTCCCACCAGGGTCTGCTCCTTCATAATCCTCTTCATCGAGGTGCCCCTCCTCTTGCGCATCTGCCCGACCTCGTCGACCTTCGACGCCGCCATCCGCCGCGTCTCGACCAACTACATGCGCGCCGGCGCCTACGCCGTCATGGCCGTGGTGCAGTGGCTGAGCCTGCTCATCGCCGCGACGCCCCTGATCGCCGCCGCCGTGTTCCTCAGCATCACGGCCGTCTGCTACCTGCTCGCGGCGGTCAAGAAGCAGGCCTTTGTGGGGAGCAAGACGCTGGGCGGGCAGGGGGTCGCGCAGATGATCGTCTGATAGGAGCGGGGGATGAGGGGAGGATGGGGCGGGAGGAGGGGAGGCATATGGATAGGAAGGCCTGATACATGGGTAGAGGCTTCATAAGGAGGAGAAACCAGTAGCAGGGTTGATGTCTCGGAGACGACGAATCAGCAGAGCCTCGTGGGAAGTGATGGGCCTCACAAGTCCGGATTCCTTGTGTGTGCGAGCGCCCGGCGGCTTAGAGAGCCACGACTGGGGGAGGCTGCCGCTTCAGATCTCACTGTATGTGGCTGGTTAGGCTGCGATGGTGAGCCGGGTGATTGTTTTTGCTTCTGAGGGCGGGACAGCCATAAGAAGGGAGATCCTGCGACTGGGAGAGCTCTTCAGCTGCTTTTTTATCTGACGGATGCGCTTCACCGTCTGCTGTGGAATTGGAGGAGGCATGGCTTGCATTTCTGGGATATGGTTACGGCGTCCAAAGGGATGGACAGGTTTTCCCTATAGGCAGGCCTGCAAAGATATCGGTTCATTCTTCTTTGCTGTCTTGCTGTGTTTCCTATGCGGCGTCTCTGCGTTCTGCGTTCTGTGCGCTTCGGTTGTGTAGGTCTGAGACCTATTGCATCTTATCTGTTGCTCTTGAGCTAGGCTGTGGCCCATGAAGTGAGGATGATCGAGCTCATGACCCTGTGCAGTTCACACTCACCTCGAACAGAGCGGTCCGACGAACCCATGAACTATCCCTTAGCTTACGGTCTCGACGGTGTTATCTTTCCATATACGTACACTACACGTAACGCTCTGCTCTAACGCATCAGCCACTAGATAGTCCACAGGCCAAAGCTAGTCTTCTTGTCACGATACCATCATCTGCTCAACCTCGCGCTGGCCATTATACCACCTGACCCGCGAGAGAATGCAACTAGAAGGGTCCGCCTCCAATGATGTGACTGCCGGCAACAAGGGGAACTGCGAAGCTCGATCCCACGGACCGTACAGTAGTCATCTTACACTACTTAGTTTCCTATCGTACATAGCTGAGTAGAAGTCTGGAGCGTCCGCGTGATCTGACTGAGATTTCTGCATAGGAGGAGCAATTGGACATGAAAGGCTAGCGTCGGGATCTACTCCCGCGGCCCCTCATCGCGATCTAGAAGAGGGATTGAAGATACGTAAACGCTGTGACGAGAGTTTTTCGCACCGTACGCAAAAGAGCTCAGGATTTGGGAGTGTCGTGTTAGTCCACCATCGAACAGATAGATAGTCCACATCTTCGTTTCCAGTCATGGCAGTCTGTCATTTATCTTACCATTGAACATTGAGCCTTCGGGCCATACGGATACGCCTGGAGAAGTGGAGGACGCTGTCGCCGAGCCCCCGTCCCTGAACCGATGGAACAGGTGATCCGAAGCATCCTGTCCTCTGGGTACGGTACCTGAGCAGACTGGTGATGGCGTCATAAACCAAACCTGTTGAGGCATTTCACTGCGGGGGAGGAGCACGTTTGGTGCAGGTGTTACCGACGCTATTATGTAAGTGTAGCTACAGTGCGCTACAGTGCAGAGTTCTTTCTGCTTGTTCTCTGGAGGTCGCGGCAACGACAGCGACTGCTGCATGATGCCCTCGTCAGAAGAGGCGGTCACGGCGGCAGAGAGCCGCTATTGGAGGCGTTGATGGGATGGATGAGATGGCGTGCAGCAGAGTGTGGCAGCCACGGACGGATGCTTCCTGTCCCCTCTCTTCCTCCGGCGGACGCGCGACGAGCCGTCGTTTACTGTTGGTAAGACGGAGAAAAAGAGGCTTGAGCAAGATACACGTGTGCCGGGTCGTACTGTGGTTGGAATCTCTATCGATCGGGTCCAATGTGCTCCCCTCCCACGAGGTAACTTTAGAATACTGCCCAAACTGGAGCCCGGAGACAAAGGAAGGCACCGCTTAGCAACTGAATCATACTGATAAGCTTCCCGTCCTGTTCATTCAGGAGGTTATACACTAGAGATGGAATGCGAGGTGGTTCGAGCACACGTGTATGTGTACGTGTAAAGTCGATGCGCTCGCAACTTCCGCATGAAGAATTCCCAACAGTTGAGCCACACGCCTAGACCTGAACCATTCTGGTGGGGCAATAGCGGGGTAGCCAGAAGTACCTTCTAACGTGGTCCAGAAAATTTGGAGAAACTTGTGTGATCTCACGTCACAGCCCTGGGATCTCGAATTAGCACAATCGTGAGGAAGACAGGACCTGTCAAGGTCTCTGGGTTCTGGGTTCTGGTCAATTGTCCTCGAAAAGACATGGCCTTCCGGCTATATTTGGCGGAGGGAGGTGGCCAAAGGTTGAGGCCACGTGCCTTGCAGAGTTTCCGTGACCGTTCAGAGCGAGAGGATTGCGCCTCATGCGCTGACGAGCTAGTGTAGTGTAGCGATGCCGAGCAGATGCCAGATGAAGGGTACTATGGGGTACCAGCGGGGGGAGGGGCCGGTGTGTTTGGAGGGGCCACAGGTCACTGGGCCAGCAATTGGGCCCCTTGACTCGACCTGGCACCTCTCTGGGAGGCCGGATCCCTGTTTTCACGCCTTGTGACATGCAATGATGTCGTCTCTCGCCGTGCAAGTGCGGCAAGGTACGGCCTCAGTCGCTTCGCCCAGGTACCCGTCAACGCCCCCTATTCCCGTCCATGCCTCTGCTTGTTCGCTGTCTTTCTCACTGTGGAGTGTGAATGACGACCATGGCGCTTTCGAGCCTGTTGGAAGCAGTTCGATAAAGCGCCTGATGAATTCGTATTGGGAGCAATATAAGTGGCCCGCAAGCCGCACCTGGGCCGAAGCTCCAACACTACCTGGCACAGGTTTCATCACCAGCTTCAAGTTTGACTCACAATCCCATCTTCCTCTTCAACTCTACATCCCGAACTTTCTTACCACGGAAGTAACAACCCAATCCTGAAGGTCATATAAGTAAAGACCCATTACCGTAAGTTGCCCTAACCTACAACATGCTTGCTTCGCGTTGGTGCTTCGTCGTTTTCTGTCGAAGCCTTCTCTCTGGCGTGTCGGCAAACGCACCCACACCATCTGGCCAAGGCAATCCTGCC
Source organism: Coniochaeta hoffmannii (assembly GCA_030052785.1). NCBI lineage: Eukaryota > Fungi > Ascomycota > Sordariomycetes > Coniochaetales > Coniochaetaceae > Coniochaeta > Coniochaeta hoffmannii. The sequence goes on along the minus strand of JANBVN010000012.1, from coordinate 153,780 downwards.
GATGCCAGCTCAAATGCGTACTCCGGCCTGCCACCTCGAGAATTCAAGGCTCAATCGCCCTTTCCGCGGACAATTGCCTACGTTTTGCCCGGTGAGAACGCCCAACGGGCGCGGCAGGCTCGTGACGAGTCACAACCCTGCCGCCATCTGGCTTCCGGATGTTTCCCTCGGTGCAACACCACCATGAGAAACAGATCCATCGAATTTTCCCTGGATGGGTGGCTGGAATGCTGTTCGACTGGATACCCGGGCGACAATGGCGCCCTCCCGTGATGGCAGCGGGATGCATCCTCCGCCAGCCGATGCAATCCGAAGTGATGTGTTTAACAGCAACCGATGCTGTCGAACGCCCTATTGGCGGCGGAAAGAGCTCCTGGGCACAATCTTCTTGGCTCAAGATGTGTGTGTAATCGCATTATCTAGCTGGATAACGAGCAAGGCTCCATCGATATCTTTTGCCGGGTATGGGCGTGTCTCGCCTGCTCTGTGCTACGACCCTTATCGGTTTGGAGGTTACTTGTTATCTCTGCCAGATAGACGGTCAAGCTCGGGTCCTGTGGTAACTCGACCATGCCTCGACACGCTATCCAGCTCCCCCCGACTTTTAAACGAGCCTACCGTCTTCGGCATCACTTATCTTGCATACTCCAGCTTTGCATTTTTTTTTCTCCTGCTGTTTATCTTGCTCACCGACACATTGGTACCAAGCACAAGTATCGGTAGCTAACCCTGCGTCAAAGGTCACCACACCTTCCACCCACCTTCCACCTCGTACGACTACCGAACACCGAGGTGTGATTTTTCGTTTTGGATCATATACGAGCATCAAGAGTCAAAACACACGACCAGCTATTCAACTTTTGATCAAGTCCGGCCCCTTTGGATTCCACTTACACCACACCGGCCGATTCCCCCTGTTATATCCACAATGGCTCCCACAGCTACTCAGGAACCTCCTTCGATCCCTCCTCGTCCCGCGAGGAGTCAGGACAAAGACACAATGCCCAAGGTTCCCCCACGGCCTCTTAACCGTCGCATCGATCGATCAATCTCTCCTAATCCTGCTCGCTTCGCGCCTTCTCCGCTAAACGAGGGTCTATACTCACCCAAGAGCTCGACATTCCAACACCTCACTGCTGGCGGCAACCACCATAACCGTCGCCAATCCGTCGAGGTCCCCTCCCAGGCGGGCGAGGAGGGCAAAGAATACGAGAGCCTGGCAGAGCAGTTAAGCTCGAACTACAGCGACATGAGCTCAAGCCCTGAGCAGACCCGCACCGTCGGCGATGACGTCAAGATCCACGCCCCGAAGCCGTCTTTGCCCGCCCAGAGCGCGAAGCAGAGGGTCATGACGGTCACCAGAACCGACTCGGACAAGGCCGCCTCTTTCGGTATTGGGAAGCCGAGCAGCGATGAGATGCAGCCGCCCTCATCAAACCGCAGCCTCAAGAAGAAGGCTAGCACCATCAGCCAGCTGTCAACCACCGAAAGTCACGCCGACGATGAGCACGGTATTCCCGAGATTGGCCAGCAGGTGCCCATGTTTCCCAATGCTGGCGACGTGCAGGCACCATCACCGGCACCTGGAGCGCCGGGCTTCGCCGAGGCCAAGGATAAGAACCACAAGCGAAGGACGTCGGCCCGCGGTAACTTGCCGCCGGGCAGTTACGGCCTGCACGGCCACGGTCTCCAGCCTCAGGACAAGCTCGAGAAGCAATATTTCCAGAAACACCCCGACCTGCTCAAGAGGGAACACACGCCCCATCACTACGACCGCCCCTACGACTTTTCCATGAGCAGCGAGGATTTGAACAAGATCGTTCGCGAGACTGCCAGCCATGGCTCCGGTATTGGTAAGTTTTGGTCCCCTAGGCTCTAATACTAACTGCTGACTGAACCTTTCAAAGCCGTCAAGAACTATGCCGGTACCCCGTCAGATCAGATTGGGTGGCAGGCGATAGAAGAGTCGACCAGCCGTGTCACCTCTCCGCGACCTGCGTCGGCCGCGCCGAGATCTCCCAGCAAAGGAGCCGCTCGGCCCGACGTATCCGTTACGCAAGCTGAGGAGGTGGGTCACCGCGGCCCCGAAGAGGGCGAGGTCATCCATGTCGATGACCCCAACAACCGGCGGAGGTCGGTCATGTTCAGCGACGAGGAGACGCCAGCCGGAGACGAAGAAGAACCTGTGTACACCGCTCCAATCCTTGCCGAGGATGAGATTCTGAAGGGTCCGGAATCGGACACTGGCCCAGCAGTCGAGCCAAGACGTGGCAGCTTCATCGACGAGGACGCGTTCGGGCGTCCTTCAAGCAGACCAAGCAGCAGACCCGGCAGTTTGTACAAGGTCGAGTCTCACCAGTCCCAATCGACTCCCCTGGAAGACGTTGAGGAGTACGAACCCTTGTTCCCCGAAGAAGAGGGCAAGGAGCCGGCCAAGAAGCCGGCCGCGGACTCGAAGCTCAGGCCTCAGGGTCTGCACAAGCAGCGCTTCCCTAGCCGCGACATCTGGGAAGATGCCCCCGACAGCGTGCATTATACTGTCGAAGTTTCTACCCCGGAAATCCCGGAGGAGAAGGAGACCGAGGAAGACAAATCGGCCACTTCAAATGTGCCGGTACCACGTGACGGCGAGACTCCCGCCCAGGCCTTTGCCCGACACCAAGAAGAGCTCGCCGAAAGGGAAGCTCGTAAGAACGGACCGGATACCTTCCTCAAGAACGGACGCAACAAGCCTTCCTGGGCGCAGCATCAGCTATCAAGCGAGTCGACCCGTCCTTCCATGGCCCAGCGCTTTCCCAGTCGCGACGTCTGGGAGGACACGCCGGAAAGTCAGATGCTCGAGACCACTGTGTCGACGCCTCAGCAGGACCGTGACCTCGACTCCCCCGCAGAACAAAACAAGCCCCTTGTACCAGAACGTCCGCGACCGACCCGGAAGGCCACAGACCCTTCAACAGTCGAGAAGCCAGCCGTGCCAGAGCGACCCAGGCCCAAGGCTGCCAGTCAAGACGATAGCGGCTCCGCACCGCCAACAAGACAACCCTCCATCCCCGATCGGCCCAAGCCACAAGTACCAGCCAGACCAGTTAAGGCTTCGCCCACATCCGGCGGACAAGAGCCCGCGGAAGCAGCGGCGCCTTCTAAGCAGAAGCCCGCCGTGCCGCTCAAGTCTGTCGGATCGAAAATCGCAGCGCTGCAGGGTAGCTTCCTCAACGACCTGAACAAGAAGCTGGGCCTTGGCCCTCAGGCGCCCAAGAAGGAGGAGCCTGCGGCTGAAGAGGAAGAGAAGCCGGCCGAGGAGAAGGCGCCACTCTCGGATGCGCGCAAGGGCCGTGCGCGGGGTCCGCAGCGGAGGGCCCCGGCGGCCAAGAGCCCGTCGCCATCGGGCGACCAGCCGACGCTCAGTCTTGGGTTTGCCCTGCCGTCTACCATCTACGAGATTGATCCTGAAGAGGAGGAAGACTTTGTTAAGGTGGGGCATGCCGCCGCTCAAGAAAGTGCGCCTGCTGAGGGAGAGACTCAGAAGAAGGCTGAGCAGCCTAAGGAGACGGAGGCATCTTCCAGCAGTGCGCCCGAGACTGAGAAGGTGGAGTCGGTGTCAGATGACAAGAAGCCTGTTACAGCCACTGAGGAGGAGGCGTCCAAGTCGGCCGAACCGGTCAAGGAGGAGACCAAGTCTCTGGTCAACAACTCGGCTGGCGACACGGTGCTAGCTGAGGACGTCAAGGTGGACGAGAAGAAGCAGGAGGTTGAGCCGACCGGCGTCGAAGAATGACAGTGATCGTTGTTCGGAGTTCATTGTTGCGGTATCCTGTCGTTCCTTTCATGTTACATTTTCGCTTGATATAAACTTTTGTCTTGTTCTCTGGCTGTGGTTGTCAACCAACCTAGATATACTCTCGTTTTAATTCTTGTTTGACCAAACTGCTACGACCAGTCCGGGTTGTGACCCGGAATGACGGCCCGTGGAATGCCTCAGGATCTACAGGTGTACATAGCAGAAACAACAGGGACTGGACGAGGCTTTAAAAGCCATTCCGTGACTCTGTCCAACCCAACAGCGTGCACAACAGGCTCATCCCTGACCACTTCTGTGAGAACCATTTTCAAGGGTATTAGCTGAAATCCCTTTAAGTCCCGAACGCCTCCCCGCCGCATCCATTCACTCCATTAACACAATTCCCATTCCAAATTCCAAGCAAACATACAAACACGACTCATCCGTACTCTCAGCGCCCCTTCCCAGAGACCCTCCTCCTCACACCCCCAGTCCCAGCTCCCGCATCACTGTAACTAGTCCCAATCCCGGAATCCCTCCACCCCTCCTCCGGCTCATCATCCTCATCATCCGCCTCTCCCCCCGCGACCGGCAGCTCCGCCATACTAAGCGCAGCCGCCAAACCGATCTCCTCCTTGATCCCGCCGCTACTCTCGTACTTCAACGGCGGCGCCCGCGAGGTGGTAGGAAACGTGCGCTCCGTGTCGGACATGACTCCCTCACCCTCCTCCCCCTTAATCCCCTTCCTCTCCTTCCCGCCCTCGAGCTTAGGCTGCCGACCTCGCTCGCCCTCCCCGCCAGACGAGAGGACGGACGACAGCACCGCCCACGCGACCCCCATGAAGACCACCTCGCAACCCCAGAACGCCGCCGTGCCGGCCAGGAAGGCCGAGGCGCGGTAGCGGTGCATGAGGAACCTGACCCCGGACAGCTGGGCCGTGAGCGTCACGCTGGCGGCCGCGACGCGGAGGGACTGGCCGGCCTGCAGCTCGAGGAAGAGGGTCTGCGGCAGGGACCCGGGGGGGAAAGAGGCGCGCTCGACGAGGGGGACGGTGAGGGACACCACGCTTGACGATGCGGAGGACGAATGGGGGAGGAGGACTCGGGCCGGGAGGAAGAGGAGGCGGGATGCCAGGGAGACGAGGGGGTCGGAGTAGGGGATTAGCGCGGGGCGGTGGGAGGCGAGGAGGACGCGGCGGGAGGCGAGGTGGGTGTGCGGGTCGGGAGGGGGGAACAGGGTGGTGGGTGTCGTCGTCGGGTTCGTGTCCGTGTAGAGGTGGTGGGTTTGATCGATGGGGGGCGATACCGCGGTCCCGGGCTTGTCGAGGAGGTAGAGGGCTATCATGAAGTTGCCTCGGTCGATGTTGGCGGGGGACCGCGGGAGGGTGAGCGAGACGGATACGTCGTAGGCTTGGTGGTCTTTCAGGTTGGACAGCGGGGAGTGGCCGTAGGGGTTGGGCCCGTAGCCGTATTGCAGGTGGATGGGCAGAGTCGTGACCTGGTCCGGCAGGTAGGCGTTGTAGAAGAGGATGTAGGCTACGGCTGCCAGCGCGTAGAGGAAGGACGCCGCCGAGGTGAGGAGGACGGTGTTGACGAGGGTGCGCTGGGCGGTCCTGGAGGTCAGGGCGCTGTAGGTCTGCGTGAGGAAGTCCTGGAGCAGTGCGTGTTAGTGGTTGATCTAGCGTCGGAGCAGTTCGGTGGCTGAGGGTTGTTGTTTACCATCTTTGCGGTTGTTTTTGGTGCTGTGCAGCTTCCAGTAGCCGGACTCGGGGTGTAACTATCAGCTACCGCTACTCTAGAGGATAAATAGATACGTGGACGTGCATCGTAGTCGTCGAGCTTGCTGTTGTCTGAGTTCTGGTGGTTATGGTATGCTGCTGTCGCTGTCGCTGGCATGTGAGAGAGAGCGCTCTCGCTCGTGGTTGGCACGTCATCGGCAGGGGTCCCAGTGTTGCCCCACATTTTGTTACTCCCCGGGCCGCCAGAGCAGCATTAGAAGTCTTGGGAGTCTGGCGATGGCTGATCACGACAAGAGCCGGCGATGTAGGACTTAGAGAACGCCTCAAGATATACAAATAGAAGTTCTTTGTATGCGAGTTATAAGGTAGTCAAGTTTATCGTTTTTCACCTTGTTCTACTGAGTCTAAGGCGAGACGGGAACTGCAGTATGCACAAACCCCCTCTCCATCTACATACTCGGACATAGAGTTTCCCAAACCGCCAGGTGTATGGGAAGCAAAGGCCAGTACAAGCCCAGGCATGAACCGCTTAGCACCGAACAAACAATCTCAAAGAATCAATAACTCCGTTGATGCTTGCAGAGAATCAATCAAATCAACCCCTGGAAAGACACAGTCATTAAACCCAAATCATCCCTCTTACATCTCACATCTCACATGGCCTGTAGGTAGTTGCTAGGAACCAGTCCAACCTGCCCATTCCCGCCCTGGATCGTCGCCTCCCACCAGCCATCGTCCTGGTGCCGGAGCACAGCAAGGACATCCCCCTTTGCGAACCCAAGCTCCTCCGGAATAGCAGCCTGGTACATGTACAAAGCGCGGGCTGTTTCATGACTCGTCAGTATCTGGCTCTTCAACCACCTAGCACTGCCTAGGAAGAAGAAGCAGGGAGAACTTACCATAATGCATGATCGGTCTTCCATCCCTCGTAAACTGTCTCCCATCAGCTACACTCTTGCTCCTCGTCCTACCCACAGCACCGGGCGGCTCGTAAAAGCTCATCTGGCCCCCGCGGTTACTCTGGCTGGTGCCCGGTCTGCCACCGCCCGCTCCTCCTCTTCCCCTCATCGAGCCGCCGTACTCGCTCCCTTCTTCTGCTCTGTACGGATTAGGCGATGCTGCGCGGGGCATGTCGCCTGGCGACGTATGGCGCTGGTAGTACCCCTGGTCCGAGCCCCTGGCTTGGGGAGGCTGCTGCTGCTGCTTGGGCGTGGCACCCGCGCTCCCGCGCTGGCTGCCGCTGTAGGGGTTCGGGCTGGCGGAGCGGTGGTAGCTGCTGCTCTGGTAGTCCGCTCTCGAACCGGGACGCGGCGAAGCGCTGCGCGGCGGAGCCGGGGACGCGGCTCGGGGCATCTCGTGGCGGCGGGCGGACGGTGGCGTCGATACCGAACCCTGGGCGTTGTAGGCGCCCGACCCTGGCCGGGTCGAGCCCGAGGTGCTAAACATGCTCCTGGTCTGCTCCTGGAACTGCCGCGACGCTTCTTTCATCGCCTTGGAAGTCACTGCCGGGGGCGGCACCCCGAGCCTCTGCACCGGGGGTTGGGCCTGCTGCTGGTCGTAGGTTGGCGGCGGTGTGCCGGCGCTTCCTCTGCTGGCGCTCCCCGGTACGGGCACGGACCGCGAGAAGAGCGGCTGATGCTGTTGCTCGCGACTGCTTCCCGGGGCCGGGGTGGCGATGCCGTGGTAGTGGTCTGCCGACATGCGGCTTGCGGACTGCTTCCCTCCTGTCGCTGAACCGGACGTGACACCCTTGAGCTCGGCGAGCGCTAGCGCAATTGGATCGTCCTCGGGTGGAGGAGGTTCAGCCGCATTTTTGGGCTGACGGTCCGGTGTCTGCACGGGGAAAACGTTGTTGCCGACGTTCAGGGCCAGGCTGGCGTTGGCATCGATGGGTTCGGGACTTGCTGTTCGGTCCGAGAGGAGGCTTTGGCCCTGGCTGGACCCGTTACGCCCGTATGTCGGCCGGCCGCTGCTTTGCTTGCTGCTGTTCGTCGGGTGCCATGTGTTGCGGTTCGACGGCGCGACCTCTCGCATACTCTTCTTCCTGCTGAACGGGCTGTTGTTGCTAAAGAAGCCACTCTTCTTCTTGAGCACCTTCTTGTCCGGACTGATAGCGGGTGCTTGTGGCTCTTGCTTGATGGGCGAGACCGCGGCACTGTGCCCAGGTTCTTGGCTCGAAAAGGATGTCGGATTTGAGTAGTCACTGTGCGAGTCTCTACTAGATGGTCGCCCTAGTGAAGTTGCAGCGCTCAGATCTGATCCGGTTGGCCGGTATGAGCCGCTCAGATCCGAACCAGTCGGTCTGTAGGAGGAGGCGCTGAGGTCTGATCCGGTAGGTCGCAGAGGGTCATGGGTGTTGCTGGTTGGGCGCGTGTCCTTGCGGCAGAGCATTGTCATACCATCCATTGGGTACGGGTCGTGCGGCACAGGAGCGAACTCGGCTGGGTTGTATTCCAGATTGTTTGCTCTTGGCGGCTGGTATCCGGATGGGGGATGCTGCCTAGGTCGCTGACTCTCCGGCTGGGGCATGGGCGGCACGAGTGCCTTTTGAGGTGTGATGGTGACTTCTCTGCTGGCCGCAACACCAGCTCCGAGGTCCATATGGTTCAGGTCCCTGGCCAGGGCAGAGTTAGGATCGTGGTGGGATTCATAGGTGGAGGGCTGCGGCGACGACGACCGGAACTGCGGGTTGATGCTTCGAGGAAACTGCGCCACCGAGTAGCTCTCGTCCTCCGAGACTTCAGACTGCGAGTCGACGTCTCCGCGACAGAAGTTGATGTACTTGGGCGGATCCGGGATCTCCTGGCCGGTACCTCTCTCCTTGATGAAGTGCATGATGTCCTTCTCCACCTCCATCTTCTCAAGCGACAGCCGGATCTTTTCGCATGAAGCGTCGTCACTGACACACACTGTCGAAGCGATGTTGGCAAAGGTCCACAGGCTGTTCTTGGTGAAGTCCAGTCGTTCTTCCTCGAGGTCCTGGAACTTGTCGGCAGCAGCCTTCCACTCTCGGTTCCATCTGGCTGTGGTCTCTTCGAGCGCCTTTACCGCGTTCTCGTATTCCGTGTTGGACGTGGCCAGGTTGATCTGGGTCTTCTCCAGCTTCGCCTTGTTCTTCCTCTCTTCCTGGCCCATGACCATGTGGCCTTGTGCCAGGTAGCCCTTGATCTTCAAGCACTCTTGCTCGTAGCGGTCTCTGGTCTTTTGCAGCAGGCAATACACGTTAGCTACGGGATCAGGCGGCTGACATGTTGCTCCAGACATACCTTGTTTACCAGTTGTGTCTGTTGTATCTTGATCTTGAGCAGCTTCTCGACAGTGTTCTGCACAATCTTCCTGCGCTCCTTCATTCCGCCTGCAAAGGCAGCCAGCGGCTCCTCAAGCTCTGTCTTCATCTGGGCGGCGATGTTCTGGTGCTGCTTCGCAATCGACTCGACTTCCCCACGGACCGTGTCCAGCGAGCTCTTGAGGCTTCCCATCTCTTGTGATCCCAGCGACTTCCGGGATAGCGACATGAGTTTCCGGGCATAATCGTCTTCAATGGAGGCACGGGCTGGACGGCAGCACTAAAGTCAGTCTCCCGAGTGCTTCAATGGCTCTATACGTTATGTGAGGTAGGGAGCATACCATTGTAGAAGGACTTAAGCTCGTCGCATGTCTGCTTCGCAGCGTGCATGCGCTCGAGCAAAGGATTGACGCCGGCATCATCCTTTCCCCAGAAATTGTTCGCAACTGCGCGTTGAAGACGTTAGCAGCCTCACTCAGTCAGGCTTAATTGAAGGACGGCACATACAGGAAAGGGCGACGCTCGGTGTCTCGGTAGTTGCTCCTGGCATTGCGCCTGCCAGTGCTCAGCGACGATTGAAGATCGATGGATGGGCAAGCGCGGCGAGATGTTCTTGCCCTGCTTGGGCGAACGTGATGTCTTGCGAAAAGACCGGCTTGTGGATATGATAATGCGGTTAATCTGGCACTTAATCGATATCGAAGAGCCTTCACTGGATCTCTCCCGAAGGTCGTTGGAATGGAGATGGATGGAGTGTGGGAACATGGGTGCGGAATGGGATTGTTGACATTCCATATCCGCTTCAATGTGGTTGCGGAGCAACCGTTATCTGGAGCTCCCCTAAGCGCGCGCTTTGGCCTCCACCCACAGCGAACGTCACAAGTACTGCGACAACCTTAAGCTTGTAACTAGTCCATTTGCGAACACGGGAGATATCTGAGGCTTTCCGGCGGCTACGTCTTCGATAGGATTTCAGTGCACAAAGTGGCAGCTCAATCAAAATCCACTGAACTTTGGGAAACTACGAAATTCTTGAGCTCTTCATGCAGCAGACCACCTGGTCTGAATACCGTGTGGTTGATTTAGGTACAGTATTGGGGTATTCGTACCAGTCTTCAGCTTGACTTAGTGTGGGGCTCGTGTGAGGTATCTCACCAGAGGACCATCGGCTTCACATCCATACCGTGAGACTCACTATCAACCGCATCGAAAGTGGGTTTCGTTGTCATCATGGCTACGCAGCAAGATCTTCAGGAGCTCATCCGGCTGCTGACGGTTAGCCGGAAAATGCCAATGATACAGGCCATGGGCCAGATCAAAGCCCTGCAAGCCGTCGATCTCAAAAGGTGCGCCCTAGGCAGTATCCAGCCAAGCTTCTCATACTCATCACCCTAGATAGCATCAAGGACATTGCAGAAGCTACGCTAGACGTGGTCAAGTCAGCCATCGAGGATGAGAAGCAAGCCAAGGCGCTCCAGTCAGCCTGCAAAGCGATGCTCAAGCGAGGCGGCGCTGGAACTAAGCGCGACGCTCCATCAACCTCGGAATCATCAACCTCTAAACGCTCCAAAACGTCATCGGACACAAATGACCTCCTTCCAGGCTTGAACCCGCAGGAGCAACTCTCACCACAAGAACTTGAAGCGTCTCTCGCACTACCCATAAACCTAGACGAAGACCTCATCTCCCGCACAGTCCTGCAAACCAACCGCGCCCCCTTAGTCCTAGCTTTCGCCGTCGAAGTGCTGCGCTATACCATGCCCGAGCAGCCGCCCTCGAGCCGTCTAAGTCTAGCCCAGGCAGTGGTAAGCGCAAACTCGCGCTCCAAAGCCGTCAGCCTCGGTCTCGAGAAGGGCGCCCCGGCCGAGGACGAGGGGTGGGGCACCGGGCAGCCCAAGGTGCGCATCATGGGGCGCGACGTCGCAGTCCTAAAACGCGGCGGCTACGAGTGGAAGGGCGAAGAGGAGGTCGGCGGCGCGGTGGACGACGACGACGCGGCCTCCTCCAAGACCGAACCCGTCGAGCCCGAGGAGCCCGAAGGACCGCCGAGAACACACCCCTTCTTCCTCCCGCAACCCAAACCCGAACCGGCGCCCTCGTCGCCCGTCTGGTCGACATCCCAGCCCGTCTCCCTCAAATCTTCCACCTTCGTCGCCCGCGCGACGGCGATCACCTCGCCCTCCCACCGCCAGTCCCTCCTCAACTCTCTGTTCGCCTCTATCCCGCACCTGAAGACGGCGACGCACAACGCCTGGGCGTACCGCACCACCGACGCCCGCACGGGGTACGTGTCCGAAGCGAGCGACGACGACGGCGAGACGGGCGCCGGCGCCCTGCTCTTGCGCGTGATGCGCGAGCTGAGCGCCACGGACACCCTTGTCGTCATGACGCGGTGGTACGGAGGCGTCATGCTCGGCCCGGACCGGTGGCGGCTGATGCGGAACGTGGTCACGTCGGCGCTGACGGAGCGGCTGCGCAAGACCGGGGCCGAGGCGACTGTTGGCGGGGAGGCGGTGTGGGGGCTCGATTTGGAGGCCATGAGGGGGAAGGCGTCTGCTTCGGGAGGCGGGAGACAGACGGGGAGCAGTGTGGTGGGGATGCAGATCCATAGTCCGCAGGGGGCGAGGGCGTATCTGCTCAAGAGCTTTGCCAGCGCACCGGCTGAGGAGAAGGTGCAGGACGCGTCGCCTAGCAAGAAGAAGGTGGTGAAGAGGACGCAGAGGGAGATTGATCGGGAGAAGGAGGAGAATTTGGGGTTGTTGCTCGGGGCGCTGCGGTTGCTTTTTGATAGCTGGGCTGATCATCTGAGTCCGGCTGATCTTGATCGAAGGGCTTGGAGCTGGTATGTTGCTGTTAGGCCTGAGGTTGACGTCGGGCCGTCGGGGTGGGGCGCGAAGGGGTTGTTGAGGTTGGAGGATATATTGAAGTTGAGGAGGAACGAGACGACTTGATTGAAAAAGTGGCAAGACGTGGCCGAGGAATTGGGTGTGCTCTCTACTACTGGAGTCGTTCCATTGTCCGGATCTTGGCTTCTGAGGGGTTTGGTTCTCTTGGTACGTTTATTTTATGTCGAATACCCTCTGAAGCGGTCTTTATTGCATTGATGACTTGATGAATCCACGAATCACTGAGTAACAGGAAACGAAGTTCAAATGGTGTGCCTTAATGTATGACCACAATGATCTAAACAGATACACGCCAGGCCCTCTTCAGAGACAGCCCTCAACGTCCAGGCCGGTCCATCCGATCCGCAGCCCCCCCGAGACCATCACAACGCTTGGCCCCCCCCTCCTCCCCCAACGACATTGCTCGTGGTTATATCCAAGGCAACGGGTGCTCAGACCTCACACTCGGTGTCTAGCTCATCCTCGCCAACCCATCTCGAAGACACTCCTCCGCACCAGCCCTGCGTCTCATACTGTCACCACGCATTCCTTAAGCATCACGCACTAGATCGAACGTGTATAGTCCATTTGTCCCTGCGTAAAGCAGCTGCAGTACGAACTCACGACCGGAGCGGCCGACGTCGCCACGCCGGTACACTGCGCCGCGACCAGAACCGGGATGCCGGGGAAATAATTGATTCGGCTCTCTGTGATGGGCGGGTCGTTGTGCAGGACCGAGGTGCACCACGAAGACTGCGAGGACCGGGCTCCGGACATGGCCCTCGCGTAGGCACGCCAGCAGTCGTTGATAGCGCAGGTCACCGCCGGCGGTACCGTCGTTGCCTGCGGCGGCGGAGTCGTCGTCGTCGATGTCGGAGCTGGTGCGACTGTGCTTGTCATCAGGGTCGTTCTGGGTGGTGTCGCCGCTACTCCCATTGGCTTGCCGGTGGCGGTCGGTCGTCCGTCGTTGGGACCGACGCAGTACCAGTGCCAGCCGTAGAGGTTCTGGGGGCAGCCAAACGGGCCGCCAATTTGGGGGTTGAAGGCGAGGAATTGGAAGTAGGAGAGGTGGTGCTTACGCGCGAAGGACTCGCACGTGTCGCCTGGCACGGCTTGGGCGAAATCTGTGCAGCCTGAAGGGAAGGCGGACTGAATTGGCGTTGGGGTGAGCGAGAAGCGTTCTGCTTTCGTGGCGAAGACGGAACTCAGCAGGGTGCTGAGGATCAAGAGGGTCTTCATGGTGACTTGTCTTGGATGGTGATTATTGTTCTTGCTCGGAGGTCAGACTTCTGGCTGCAGCGAAGATAGCAGTGAAGGCGACGTCTTTGGTATCGGTGTACTAATCTGAACTTTCGGAGGAGAGTAAGTGGAAGAGTCAAGATCATTGAGACTCTCTTCTTAAGTCATTTACCTTGGCACTTGGCTCTATCAATAGCCCGCAGAGCACTGCGAGGAGACGGCTGAGCATCGTAACTTGACATTAGGGTGGCTACACAATAGGGGGTCACCGAGTTACAAGTAAACAGTGGGTTGCAGCCAACAATAAAGTCAATAAGTCTGCCTGGGAGCATTGGTCCCCGACGAGTCAACTCAATAATAGTCCGGCTATCCAGGCCTGAATCTAGCCAAAAAGATGCACTTATTGGTCGCACAAAAGACTCTTTTGTGATATTTTCTTGAGAGAGAGCAGCACCACGCTTTCAGATCCCACCTGCTATGGTTGGTTACCTTGCTTTCAAGGATGGACGACGTGATAATGACTCGTCAAGCGTGTCGATGTCTGAACGCCTACGGTATTAGCTTCGCAGCAAAACCGATGGTATACATGGCATCGCCAACTTTTAGGACAGCTAATTGATTAGTCTAGAAACGGCGTGAGGTTATGAGGTAAAACTCATTCATCCTTTCCATCCTCCTGTTCTTACCAACATACTGAATAGTAATCAAGTGTATCGAGAGAGGAGCGGACACCGGGAGGCCCTCTACACTAGCGGTCATGTAACCAACCACCGCTCTTCACCAGCGACCTTATGAGTATGGAAAGCAATCAATTTTTCCAATGTTCACTTAACACGCAAGTCGGAAGGGCCACTGAAAGAAACCCTCAGTGCCAGATACAGGAGCGAGATCTGTCACACCAAGAGGGCAGACGGCCTCCCACAACAAGACAGGGAGGGAGACCACACCCACAACCCGACAAACCAAAGTGAAACAGGCGAGATCCCTTAGGGCTGAAGCATCCCAATGCACTGGCCGCTGCGCCAGCAGCAAGCAGCACGATGCGCTTTGCGTGCCGCGTGCTGTGGCCGCTTCCAATGCATAGTCAGCTTACCCCCTCTCTCCCTCTCTCGGGAGATGCCGCACCTTCTTCAACGGTAGATAAGATTCGTTCTGTCCTTGCTAAAAATTACCTCCAAGCCTCCTACCATGGTGCAGACTGGTGTAGCTGCCTGGGTCGTTCGGTATAAGAAGTGCCGATTCTTTACGAGGTCTGCCATCCTGGAGGCGCCATGGGATTTGACGGCAGGAGGAATGAAGTCCGTCCCGCTTGGAAGTTACCGTGGCGCCTGACATCTCTCATGCGAAGCCTCAACTGGACTGCGCTGGTCGCTCGGGGTTATTTGCCTGAGAGTGGCAGCTTCAGGAAACATGGGGGACCTTGTAGCAGGACGGAAGGTCAGTGGACAGCGACAAGCACAAAGCTGAGCCGGCCTCCTGGACCGCGCAGAGCCCTTGGCCGTGCTTCACGGGGCAGCTTTCAGACACGTGTGCGCACAGCAGCACATTGGACCAGCGTTGATGTGGAGGAGGTGCCCCAAGTTTCAAGAGGGTCCCAGTCTCAGTTCGACCCATGCACGCATCAGAAGGAGTCCGCATTCGGCCACGTTCATCCGAAGGAGCGAAAGTGCGAGTGGGCGGCACGACGACCGTTTTCTCTGCCCTACGACCGTTCACCGGTACATTGACAGGGATCTTCATCTCGATGGGGCGGCTATTCTCACACCTACAATGGCGGTCCATCAAACGGGACTTCAGCATATGGACTTATGGTGGCTTTTTAAGGATCATATGCACCACCCAGTCACGCATATCTCGGATTTCGGTAACGGACGCCGCTTGAACTGCGTTGCGCCGTGAAGCTTCATGCTGGCGCTTCATTACGGCTGGAGATAGCCCCCCCTGGGCACCTTCACTTAACCGGGACGAGAATATCTCTGGATTCGGACAAGGTGCATTCGCCAAGAAGACAATCGAGGTGAGAATTGGCCCCTTTTATGCGGTCTGTGGAGGGCACACTAGACGCTCACCCTCAGACCCCAAGCACGGACCGCAACCACGACAACCACCCCTTATTAGCCGCCGTTGCAGGTGGCCTCTTCTCCACGATGCCTTGATTCCGTGGTGAGTCTTGATGTTGCAGTGATGTGGTCTCTGCTACCGAGCCGCGAGAGTCCTTCCTGTGGGTTTGCGCTGCAATGGAGCGTATGGCAAGGGAAAAGTCTCCCTGCTGCTCACCGAAATGACTTGAGAATCTTGTTAGCGAGGGGGACCAAACATCACCTGGTTTGGGCTCCCATCATCACGTCGGCAGTTCTCAATAGCAGAGGCACGGCACACACCTTCGCATCATGATGCTCATGGATAGAATCATCTCCAGGTCCAGGGGCTCGGCGTCCGGCTTCGGCTTACCCCTGTAGGTAGGCTTGAAATCCGCAAAGCGCAAAGTCAGGAGCCCGCCGGTGCTGTCCCCAAGCCGGAAGTCGTGCTCCCAATTCAGAGTACTCTGCTCGCGGCCGTCCGGGCGTTTGGGCAGCGACTCGGTGTCCTTGAGGATGAGGGTGTAGGTCTTGTCGTCCGAGCCTGATCGGTACACGTCTACCACGAGCGAATCGTAGCCTGAGAGGTCCAGTCCTCCAGCAAACAGCTGCGGGGCCGTCTTCTGGGAGGCGAAGCCGGCACCGCCTAGTGTCTTGATGTCCAGATTGCCGTGAAATGTGGCACGGGCCTTAGGATCCGAGATGTCGAGGTGGGATACGCTCTTCCCACCGCGGACCCTGTCGTCGACACTTAGCCACTGTGATGGATCCCATGGTCTGCCGCTGTGGTTTTGGGTGTCAACATCGGCTTTTGAAGCCTCATCATGATCCGCTATGCGCTAAGATTGGAGTAGGGAGAGCGACGCACGATGGCTAACAGGAAGGGATGCAGGATGAGACATACCTATCAGTTCCGAAGATGTACAAAGGATCGTCCGTCGGCGGGGTTGTGGCCATGCTGGTGTTCTCACTGCGAGTGTCGGAACTTTCTCCGAGGGGCTAATCGAAGCTCGGGATGGTCCACCTTGGGGTTACCTTCAATGGTCACGGCAGAATGCCCACACCAACCCTCCGGAGCTCTGTATTGCCAGAGATGAGAGCGTCTTGAATATTGAATCTGAATTCGGGTTTATCTCCCCGTAGACAAGCGGCGTGGGATGGTTACAGTCTTCCCCATTGAGTGCGCTTTATTCTCCTGGACGAGCCAATAATGCTGCGTCCCAATCCCAAATTTCAAGTACAGGACGTTAATATCACGTGCAATTAGGTAAGGCTGATCGCGGCAAGCTGCGGTTACGGCGCCAATTCAACCGAATCAGATTCCCATACTTTTGGGTGGAAGATGTCGCGGGTATATACACAGTAGGCGCAGCTGGTCTGTGCGACGCGGGTCCCACAGCCCCATGGCTGTTTCCTAGCTTTCGTCGTCTACCTGTTGCGTTGCTCGAATTCTTCGTTCCTGCAACTGAACATGCGCGACTCGTTTCAGATAATGATACTCTTACGCTTCTCATGGTATGTTTGAAGCTCTTTTCGCCGGATCAAGCCGCACATCGAGCTGCTCGGTCTGTCCACGCATTCGCGCCGTTGGCATCGCCAACTCGCAGCCCGCGGGCCCCGTCCTTGGCCTGCTTTAGCGCACCCTCACTGGAACCGAACACCCCTATTGAGATTGCTACGATCTGGCGACTCACGGATTGGAACACGTATGTGTACTTCGCATTTGCCGCGCAGGCTCGTAAATGCTAGGATTCCCACCGACATTGCCGATCCATTTCGGAGTTTAGACGTCTGGAAATGTTCTGCTGGAACCGGACTTCCGAATCCCGTCTGTCCGCTTGTTTCTGCCCCTTGTAACCGGGATAGAGCGGAGGCGCGTATTCGAAATAGCCGCTGCCTTTGGGCAGGTAGTTTGTTCCTTTCCCGTGTTGCCAGTTCTGGCGTGTTAGACGAATGCACGTCCATCCTGAAACCACAGTGCTCTGGAGGAGTGCGCTAGATGCCCATCTGTTCACCAACCGTCGACTACTTCACCATGCCATTTGCTGTCTTTTGCGCAGGGTTTCGCGACTTGCGAGACGGACAATCCATCCGCTGGCTAAGTCTAGCACGCCTGGCACAAAGGTTGAATCCTACTGATCCCTCGCTAGGGCGCAATGCGATAATCCCAACCCCGTTCGGTTTACACCCGAGGACTCCGCATCGCGTACTTATCTGCCGCTTCCTTCTGATTGATGCACGGTTGTTGGAGAGTCGCGTTTGCAGTAGCAACAGGGTCAAGGCGCAATACGTCCCGCCCTACCTAGGACTGGAGTGCAGAATTGATTTTGTACCATGCAGATCCATCTGCCTGGAATCCTGACCGTTAGGCGTCCGGTTCTGGCCATCTCTCAAACCGTGGTTTGGCCCAATCCTTTACAATGGTTTTGGGTGACATTACCAGTGTCGGGGAACTGGGATTTGTGTACCTATAGGTACCTATAGGCTTGCTTGTGCCACCACACAACACCGTGGTATTTACCCCAAAATCATCAGACGACCGATCCAGGGTCCCAAGCCACGTTCGTCCACGAGCAAGGGCCCCGAGCAAACATTTATACAGTTCCGAACTGGCCACTGTCGTGACCTGTTCTGACTGTCGTCGACCCCTGCTCAGACTGAAGCTTTCGCTGGAGAGCAGTGAAAGCAATGCCGTGGACCTTGCAGAGCTGCCGGCCATTTCTGAATCCGAGGGCGTCTTTCTGAGCCGGCCTAGTGATTGGGAATCATATGCAGATCAGTAGCCTGTTAGAGAATACCCCAGTCGCCGTTACACGCGCTTTCCTATTCGGGATATATCATTCGAGACGTCCCAGCGTCACCTAGAGGCGCCCCCTTGTCTTGCGTGTCTGTCTGTCTGCTGCTGGCAGGTCGGGGGAAATGCCCCAAAAACACCGGCGGCGTCAAAGGGGGCGCTCGGCGCTCGCATACCAGTGCTCATTGCAGTCATTTGCCCTGCGACGCAGGGAACTTGAGCGAGGATTCTACATTTCCCCCTTTAAATGGAGAGTTTTTGTTGAATTTGAAGCCTGCCAAGATACCGCTTATTCGCCAACGTGCTGGCAGGGAGTTTAGGCGTCTGTTTAGGCATCCCAACCGCCCTTTCGGCCCCCAACACGGCATGTTGCGTGAACTGGCGAGCCCTATCAATGTAGATGCGCCATCCACCACTCCCCTAGCAGCGCAAGACACCATTACCCCAGGTGACACAGCATCGCCATTTTGTATTTTTTTTGGGGGGGGGCCAACAAGGGAGCCCTAAATGTAGGCACACGCGCACCTTCGTGCCGCACCTCGCGTCCGAGCAAAGAAAAGTATCCGACGAGGTCTAGATCCCCACACTCCTCTCGGGCGGCTTTTCGCACCCGTCTCCTGGCCCGCAGCCCAGCAGCATTGCGGCTTTATGGACGGTCCGTGGAGCAAAAGGTTGAACGCGAGCCCCATTTCCCCCCCTCCCCCCCTCCGCAAGTTCCGCAGAATTGGGGAGGGGGGGAGAAGTTCCAGGGAAGGGTGGAAAGGAAAGCGGGCGAAGGATTTCAGACCAATAATAAAGCCGACGGATCGAACTGTCTACTGCCGCAGACACACGTGTGTTGTCGGGTCCCTAGAGCGCTGTCCGTAAGTACCGCTGCTACAGGAAGGATCCAGGAAGGAAGCGAGAACGACCGAGATCGTTAGGGACCCTCGTAAATCGTGCATTCAACTTCATGTTTTGCGCTTGCGAGCGCCACATTTTCTCCATGTCGCGATGGTCTGTGCGATAGGTAAGGGTAAGGCACACAACAATGGCTTGTTTGTTGAGGGCGTCCTGTTGCTTTCGTTGATGAGAGAGCCCTTCTTTTCAGATGTCGAAAACAAAACAAAACAAATAATGTATGCTGCATCAGGCGTGCCTTGGTACCGGGGCGCCGGTTCTGTCGATGATGACAGACAGTTGGGCTGCTTTGTCAGATTCTTATTTCATCATCAGAAGGGAGGCGCCGTCCGAACGGTCGATGCGGTTTAGCTCGGTTGTCGACCGTTTCAATTCGGACTCGTCATAAGGTAATGTAGGTAAGCTACCTTAACCTGGGACTTTTCCCTCGGTCGCAGGTTTTGTCAGCAAAGCTGTTGACAATTACTGAGAATGACTGTGCACCTTGCCTGGAAGGTAGTGTAGTGTTGCCGTATCGTATTTAGTCCCAGTGCCTTTTTTGTGAAATTAGTTGATTAGTGAACACGGCGCGTGCATGGCGCGTCGGAAGTCACGGAGTGAGTGCGGTGGTGATTTGGAAGTTCGTCTTCATTCTGCAAAGTGCTTGCTAGCTAGTCTAAGAGGGATACCGCCCTCCAAGTCTTCGTGAGATCCCGTGATTTTTCAAGGGTCGAGCTCTTCGACCAGTTGAGTATCCAAAAGTCTGTGGGAAAGGTATCTGACCTCGCACCCATCACGCCAGGAGCACCAGGAATATAACGCCAGAGTAGTCAACCCAATCGAAACACCAAAAAGATAGAACATATCCCGTAGACGCCATTTGCCTCAAGGTGGCATTGCATTAAGTTCCGCCGAGCGGGTGTTGCCCTCCGAGATCACTCGTAGCTGCCAGACACCATACACGGCGAACCGGGCATTGACAGCGGTGTGGTCGGGTACTCCGGGTACTCGGGGTACTCGTAGCTTCCCTCGTAGCTCCCCGAGTCCGAGCCGTGGGACGAGTGGTCGAATGAGTGCGACAGAGGAGGTGTCTGTGTCGAGGCATCCATCAGCAAGGTGGATCATCGAGGAGGGTATCGCGGGGATGTGGAGGGAGCGGCGGAATGGTTTCCAGCCGCCAGACGGTAATGGGAAGGAGAGGGCAGGTGGTGCCGCAGGGAACTCACATGAGGGTTCGAGTTGTCGTACGGCGAGTGGGCATTGATGTCGATGCCTGGGAGATAGCTGCCGTAGACGTATGGGGTTAAACCCGAGTCCTCGCCCAAGCTGCCGGGCTCGCGCTTGATGGCGTCGCTGAAGTGTGTCATGGAAGGCAGCGTCACCGGCACCGTCGCGGCGAGGTAGTCGGAGTACGGCTCGCCCGTGGTCATTGGCCGGTATTGTTGGTGCGACTGCCCGCCGTACGGAGGGAGGGGCATGTCCTCGGGTGGCGGCGGATATGTCGAGTAGGCGAAGAGCTGGGGGCTGTGCGACCTCTCGCGCTCGTCATATGGCGTGGGCGGGAAGAGATACTCGTCGTCGGCGTGCATTGGAGGGGTGAACTGGCTCTGGGGCATCTTTGGAGGTGCTACTGGGGCGATGTGCACTGTCGACTGTTGCTTCTGAGCCTTGGGTGCTGTCTGCGCCTTCTTGGTGCTCTTGGCGCCCGACGGCTTGCTGTCCCCGCCGGACGAGTTGCCGTCTGACGTTCCGGCGCGCCTCTCGAGATCTTCCAGACGTCTCTTCAGCTTCTTGCCTGTAATGAGGTTAGCGGGCTTCCACTTTCAAGCATTGTCACAGCGACGTCGAGACATACGGTAATTGCGCTGAGCAATCCTGTTCTGTATCCTCCGCCGCTCAGCAAGATCCGAGATCTTCGTCCAATCCTCATCTGGGTTGGCTGAACTGCTGAAGGCGCTGCTGGTGCCTTGGCTCCCATACTGTCTTGTCTGTTGTGCCTGCGCAGGCACCGCCGCGTAGGCGTATGTGTGTTGGTGGGCCATGGTGTACATGTTGTGTGAAGTGGTGCTAGGCAAGGTCGCCAGGAAGGCTACTTTGGCTTTGCTGAAGAAGGTTCAAGTCAAGATGGTAAGAGAGATCTGCGTGCAGATGAGGCCCGTTTCGGCAGATATATAAGATTGGTATTTGTCGTTCAATCAAGCCAAGATGGTGGGATAGTTTGGAGAAGGCTTGGGGAAGGAGGGCGAAGCTCAAATGTTAAATAGTTGAGCATGGCATTCCCCATTCTCCCGAAGCCCTGCGGATGTAGGTACGTATCTCGTCGTACGGGACCACCATCCTAGGACTACAGACCGCAGACAGACACATGGATGGTACCGGCCTCTTGAACCCTTGCAAGGATACCAGATGGTGGGAGGGGGGTGTCTATCTGGACGAGGTAGACATGCCCATGTCTGGAGGAATCATTTGTGCACTTGCAGAGGTACTTTGGCCTGGTACCGTACCTGCTACCCTTGAAGCAAGGGTCCAAAAAGCATGCGACTGCCCACTTGGGCCGCCAAGTCCCCCGACTGCGAGGACCTTTGGAAGGGGTGTGGCATGATGGAGGCAGGGCATGGAGGGGCGTGTGTCACAGAGCAGAGGGAATGTCCTCGAGTGTTGGGAAAGTAAGAGAGGAGGAGAGTTCCGAGCATTCCTCGTTGTACACCCGAGGATTGCGCTAATGCATGGAACGTGTGTGTGTTGCGCTGCTCGTACTTGTTCAATTGCGAGCGGCTGGTGGCAGTTGCGGTAGTCCCCAGCACGACCCTTGCGTTGCGACTTGGCCTGCATGGGCTAAGTATCCCGGTACGCTCAGGTACGAAGTCCCTCTCTGGAATGGAAGGGTGTGGTTGCAATACAGAGGATTTTACGACGAGACGGTGCGAAGACCTGGGAAAACGGCAGGTGGAGACCAGAATCCGGGCAAAATGGGGGTTACCGAAGAAGCTATGTGGGCTAAATTTACCATTTGTCGTTCCGAGGAGACCAATCACGCGTGCTTCCAAGCCTTCGCTCCATCCGCTCCCCAAGGCTTGGATGCTACCCAAAAAAGGGTGCCACTATTCCCAAACCGCACCGCCGTTGAGCATTCGACCCGGTGGCCCGTAGGGCTGTAAAGTGCGAATGACGACCAGGGGCTCGCGAGCAGGTTTACGTACCGCCGCCTGATTGGCCCAGCTCGAGGATTCTCGATGTGGGAAGTGCTTCACAGCAAAGCCCTTTCCTTTCATCACGGTGGACATGATGAAAGGATTCCTGAGGCAGTGGATGATGTAGACAACAGGGACTCACGACTGCGAGCACGAGTAAGGCACCGATGCAACTGGGGAAACAGCAAAGCTACTGTTCAAGGCACATCCGGGTATGTCAAGTAATCAAGAACGACTGTACGTGATTACTGTGGTATCGTGTGCGTCTGCGAAAGTTGGGGCTCAAGAGGGCAAGTCGACTTGGGACGCTTCACCGCCAAGGTGGGTTTACAGGATCATGGTCCATGTGCTGGTAGCGGTTGCCAAGCTGCCGGAGTATCGGTAGAAGAGTCCACGGACCGACAGACACAAGAGATGAAGCTAGGAACGACTTCCCGGTTGACCTCAACTCAGAGTTCGCTACGTACTGTTAACCTTGACCCGACCCGTCCAACGTCTACTGCGAGTGTCGCGGTTATCTGCCAATCACCGCCCTGCAACTGGATAATGCGTTAGCAGCAAGGTAGCCGGAGAGGTACGAATACCTTAGTCAACCACTCGCACTCTTCGTCCCCTTTGGGAAGCACTTGGCCCGGAAGGATTGACATTTGGCAGGGGGCTGCCGCACTACTCTGATGCAAAAAAGCTTCCAGAATGAACCTGTGAATCTATCTACAGCAGCATAGCGGTTGAACCTGCATATGGTCATCTATTTCTAATCTTCGCTTGCGTCCTCGCAATGATTTGGAAGATGCAAGAATGCGACCACCACTTCCCTGGTGGGCATGGGCAACTTGTTGCTTAGAACTTGTGTTGGAATCTGCGCACCAAACAACCTATTTTTGGCTTTCGGTCGCTTGTCGGAGAGACGACATGTCATTGGCCAAAATAGCGCCGATGGCGCCATGTGGGCCATGTCTTCTTGTGAAACAAGGCCGGTACTTTCCTGGCAGCTCGACCTGGCCCGTGCAGCCACTCCGCTGCTACACACCGCCAGCCCACCACCTCCCACCAGTCTGGTTCGGGAGAATCTCGCTGCCTGGTGCAACGGCACATCAGCCGGGGATCTTGAACCCTGCGGTAAATAAGGCACCGCACCTGGCTTTCCAAACTACGGGTAATTGAAAAGACAGCTCATCACAGTTCCCTTCAAGTGTCCGCTCGTGGGACGCACCAAGCGGCTCTACTGGTTATTTCACCTCATCAAACCACCCCCTCGACCTAAGCCGTAGCACCAGGGTAGACAAAACAACAAGCGCGAAGTTGAGCTCTCCCCCCTGTGGATCTGAAAGCTTGCCCCATTCTAGGTTCGATCTACGCCTAATAAAGTCTAGCTCCATCGCATCACCCAAGCCACGCCTCCATAAACCCCGGTCACTGTTTTGTCATCACTTTTGTGATCCTTCTGCCCTACGAGATTCGCAATTTGGATTAGTCGGGTTTACACTATAATGTGCAGAGCCTCCATTCGCACACCTGCCAGTAGTAAAACACCCAGACGAGAGATCTCCGCTTTAACAGTGCAAAATATTCTGCATCGGACCATTCTCGATCATGTGATTCAGAGGTCACCGCTCCAATTGGCCCCTAAACGGCAGCATTGGTGGGTTCATGCCTTGGCTTCGTTGCCAGTGTCTCGATCATGCCTTGGTGGACCTGTGAGCTTCCCCGCAGTGGCTATCCCTCCTCTCCAATACGTACTCAATCTCTCCACGCGCCTTACGTAGGGGAGAGCTCCCCCAACAACAAGTTATACTGGACAGGGCATTTGCTGGAGCTGGCTAGTACTAGCCATCAGGCTCCTCACAATGTCCCCGGCGGACGTTGGCCCGTGGCCAAGCTTCTGACATTGAAGCTCTCAACCTTCTCATGTTCTCAACGGCCCGAGACTAGACCTTAGGATACGGACGACGCTTGCATAGGCCCTCAACTCATCCGAATGAGATGCCAACCAATCAGAGCGCGCCGCTCGTACAGTCCACCCCCTGCCTGCACCTCTCGTCTAAGCCGCATCAGCCTTATCGCGTCAAGATCTGTCCAGCACAACGAGGTGAAATTAATCAAGTACGTACAGTCACGTCAAACTCTGGCAGCTTTCGTCCCTTGCGGATTTCATCAGCATTACTGAAAAGGAAGTGAGGAAGAACAAGCGGCTTCAGAGAACCAAAAGGATCAACAAAGATTCAACAAGAAAAAGGGCACTCGGAGAGCAGAATCACATCATTCAGTCACCATGCTGTCGCGCCCACCACAACAGGTCAAGGCCGCCTTCAGGTGACCAAGCATTCGGCTGGCTTCGGATCGTTCTTAGCATACCTACCTTAGCAGGCTTAGCTACCTATGTCCAGAGATCTGATGCCGGACAAACACGGAGTGCTGGCAAGCGCTATGGCTCCCTCCCGACCACCAGGGTCCCTGCTAGACTTCCCAATGGGGGAATAACTTTCTTTCCACGTTCTTTCTTTGGAATCTTGCCTTCCTCTAAACGCTACCTAGCCGGTTAGCTCCTTACAGTTGCAGACGAATCAGGAGACAGGAGTAAGAGCTGGAGAGGGCTACTCCACGGTCCTGGACTCTTGTCGGTTGCTTGACAACCAAACACAGCCCTTGGCCTGCGGACCTGCGTCAAGTTGACTTTTCTGGAGCCCTGGAAGCAGCGGATGTCTCTGCCCAACAAATCGAGGCTAACACTAGAGGTCACGGCTATCGTGATCATTCCCCAGCGTAACGGCCCTCTGATTGAGGGTTACCGTCAACCGCAGCGGACTCAAATTATCCTCGCATGATGTACACTTTGTTGGCCAACCCCGACAGCCGCTCCCGACGGGCTTGCCTGTCTCCGATGCCGCAGCAGCCATGCGGACAACGCCAGGACATGGGCAGCGGATGCCTCTGCTCTCGTCATCACGACACAGTGAGCTCGCGAGGATCCGTTTCCGCACCCCAGTACCACCGGACAATGGCCGGCCGTGTGACCGTTTAACCTGTTCGCGCTGCCCATTCTCCTGTTACGCCTCCAAACCCCTAGAGCGGGAACAAATGAACCGCCGATAGGCACGCAGCGTATCAAAGGTGATCAGTCCCTGGCTTCACTCAGAGCCACGCAAGGGACACCGGTGATCAACCACTAATGAAGCATAAACTTATCGAGGATAATCCTCCGTACCGGACCACGACGAAGTAGCAATACCACATCAGGGGGGATAGCATATATCCGCACCTAGTACCAGCTTCGACCTTAGGCTACTGACCCCTGAGACCCTACCTACTTACTGTGGTGCACCCGCTTCCCGGCTATCATAGGTAGATGCAGCGCTCCTCTAATCTAGTGCGGCAGTGAGATAGGTTGTGGGCGAAGGGAGTGCCCCTAACGAAAAGCAGGAGTTCCCACCCAGGTGCAGCCGCCGCGTCCCAGCAATCTGACTCCTTTCATCCCGCCAGAAACTAACTAGATCACGACGTGTGGCACACCGGTCATGCTGATCTGGAATGCCTGGACTCTCTAATAACGCCGATCCACAGGTCTACCGGCAGCACATAGGGCTGAGATTTGTCCCTATGGCACGACCCGCATGAAGCTCACACACCCCTTCTCCATGAGGGGGGAGCTTGCGAGGAGGAGTTCCCTCCATTCAACCAAGCGTATCATGGGTCGGGATCCGGGGTTGTGCTTTGGCTTTCGTGGGATCTTTCCTGTCACCAAGCAACGTGGAGACCAGCGGATGGATCAGGCAGGGGGAAGCTGGATGTCGGGAAAGACATCCGCAGATGACAACTGCTCAGTTGATCGTTGATCCTCCGATTGCACCATATTTAGAGTTTGTCTAGACCGTTGAGTTCGGCAGAGGATTAGCGATCGTCCATATTTCGGCGGCTTTCCAACCGAAGGGCTAGTCTTGCTGCCGACCCAGGAATCCGGTCTTGGTGTTGGTCAAGACCGTGAATAAGAGGGAAAAACGGTATTTTGGTGGGCCACCCGACACCTCAGCCTGTAACTTTAGCCTCTCCGCCATGCCGATATGCTTCTCAAACAAGCACTCTGCTGAGCCTCCCGGGCGAGGACGGGCCCGAGTAGTAGGAAGGTGCTGATGTGAGGTGGCCCCGGACCCTGAGCCCTCAGGAACTCCCAACACCCCAATGCACGTGCGGAGAGACGATAGAGCACCAGGATGACCGGTGTGATCAATGGATACACATGACTGTTGCGCCAGAGTGGCAAAGCTGGGGCCGGATACGACACCCCAGAGAGGCGACACGGACAGTTGGGTACGGTTCCCCAGCGAGGCCCCAGGACCCCACATGAGGTGAGAGGCGATCATAGTAACAAGGTGAAAAGGTACGGCGGGGAGGATAGAGGGTGTAGGTGGAACTGGATGCCGGGACCTTTCGCTGGAGACCAATGAAGCTCTGGGAGGGAACCCGTGCTCTGGTCCTCAACCGTGCAGACCAAAACTGCGGGCAGGGTCCCCGTATGCGAATCTGCAACGTTGGGATGACATGTCATTGGCTGTAATACTACGATGATTTAGCAGGTGTGAGTTGCCTAGAGGTGTGTATGTGTGTGTGTGCTGTAACTGTGCAAGTGGGCTTTCAAGATGTTACCGTATTGAGTGCATGCCGTCACCATCACCAGCTTCACTTGTAACCTTTGCGCTTGAGGTGTGCATCGATGAAAAAGACGTTCGTCTGGATCTGCACGACAGGACCCTAAATACAGGTCAATCACAGATCTGTGATTCGCGATGTTTATCATGGTAGGTGCTGGGAACACCTTTGAGGCCACGGCATTCGGAGATTGGCCGAGGAGATGTGATTGTCGGGCTGAACGAGTGTCCACGCAGTCGGCCGCGCTGTGAACGCCATCTGTCAGACGTTGGTAAGTTGCTATTCTCAGGAGTTGACGAGGATAATTCGGCGCTATTGTTTTCAGCGCGTGCGTCCCGCTAGATTGTGGTGAAGGGTGAAATGAGTGTGATTTCCAGGCCCTACGAGATGAGCGGGGAATTGCGAGACAACTCCGAACGTCAAATGGTTGCTCCGTCACCGACCGAGTGCCGGACCGTCGAGGACCCGGCTGGCTGTCTTGCGGGCGGGAGGAGGCATGTCTCATGGGAATAACGGCCACAGTGTGTTGTCCGGTGGTGTCGTCCTGGGACAGGGGGTCGGGGTGTTTGGGGAGGGCAGTAAGTGAGCTTGACAGGAGTTACGACGGGTGGCTTGCAGAGGGCTGTGTCTCCGCCGTATTGGAAGTCAAATAGCTCAGTAGTTGGTGATCAAGTCAGTCATGGTCAACACAATCTCCACGGGTTACTTCCTAGCGTTCTGCAGTCTAGTGGTGGCTTCGGACGCCGATGGACAAGAAAGATGGCCATGGGCCTTAGGGTCTATCCGTACCTGCATGACAGAAGATGAGCTTTCAAGTAGCAGCCGCCTGTCGTTCCCCAGTCAGCGCCAGCACTAGCTTGAGCCTCGCCGGGCTCTCGAGAACACGAATGTCCAAAGAAGGTAAAGCTGTCCCAAGAACCCGATGTGGCATATGGCGCTCCCGGCCTTTGGAAGCTTGTTTTCGTGCGTGTGCCGGGGAAAGCTGGCAGCAACTTACACACCAGACCCAGCAATCTGTTTCTATATCAGTCCGTATTTCGGCCCTTCCAAGGGTCCATCCACATCCATCTACCAAACAAGTGAAGGTTAAACCAAACCGTTCCGGAGTCGTGGAATCGCAAGCGACTTCCCCCGATACCCGGGACCAGCAATCACAAGTCCCATACCTGATGGGACGTTGCCGACGGGAACCAAAGGTCGCGGGGTCACGCTGGGGACCGTTCCCCGCCACAAAGAAGGTGACGGTTGTAGTTGCTGCGCAATATAGCGCCCATGGAATACGCAGGCGGGGAATCGGGGGATACGGCTTTCCCAAAGGCGACTGATGTTGCGGTCCTTCACCATGACTAATCCAATGATTTGAGTTTCTCGCGAGCTGTTGACCACGGCTGGTTTAGGTTGAATTTATGTCCGAGCAGGGAGTAAAGCTAATTCCGGCTGCTGCTACTCCAGCCAATCAGGCCAGTTCATATTGTGGCCTGGCCGATGATCTTCCCCAGCCGTGCAGCAGATCTGGGCAAATTTCCATAAAAGGAAGCTCAGAGTTGGGGTGAGTGGGATTCGGGTTTTTGAAACGGGCGTGCGGGTTTCCGTTTCGACCCTTGGAGAGGATTTTCCGTTTTTGCCAGAGCACACTCCCTTCCCCAACTCACACCCCTCCATGCCACGGTACAGTGGTGGAGCACCGGCCGCAGCAATGATTGCTACGTGGTCCGCCTCAGAGCGGGAACAAAGTGCTCTCTCGCGCCGATCAACGCGTATGCTCGAGCCAGGCAATTTTGGTCATGAGAATGCCTTGCATCCTTCGTTGATTTATTGACGGTATTAGAGGTTCGTACCGCCGAGATTGGATATGGACTTCAAGCATTTGTTGCTGCCTCGAGGGAAGACGCGCGACAGCGCAGCAAAGGGCGGATGTTGTAATGTGTGCTCTGCACTACTTGTTGGGGGAAGCGTGCACGCCCCCATGCGGGTTCCTGACGTAGCTGTACCACAAGTAAGACCTCTATTTCACTCCAGCATCCCGTAGGGCTGTGGCATATCCACAGCATCTAATAAGCTTGAGGTAGTCCGCTGTTCTCCATTGGCTCTGGTCGAGACACTGCTGGGTTGAGATCCGGCCAGTAAACCACCTCCAAAGCTTGCCTCCAGCTCGAAGCTCTGACAGATTGCTAGACCCTTTCATAGCGGAAACTACTGTTTGTAGACATTGGTCATCGTGACAATGAAAATGAGCGCAAGTTTACGCCGACCTGCGTCGTCACAGACCAAGCACCGGGCAGGAGTTAGAGGACTCTTCCGCCGGTCGGAGTTGGGTTCGAGCTTCGTCCGCCCGTCCACCCATGCCCACGCACAGTCGAGGTAAACCTTGAAGTTTCTGGCGGTGTGGACCGCCGCTGTTCTTGACCGCTTGGCGATTAGCGTAATATCCCACTGGAACGTCGGCTGTCGTATGCTTGAATACAACATCCAGACAGAACTCCGCAAAGTCCGCAGCCGTGTTTAGCAGCGCCGAGTCGTCCGACCGCAACCTTCGACCGAGCTCTTGAAAGGAAATGGTCACTTGTTGGCCCGAAAGGCGCGCTGTGACAGATGGAGGATGGATGTATGCATGCATGCCAAGACTATTAGCCGTCCCGCCGTTTCGGCGTGTCGGGCTCGCCGTGGAGTAGGCTCCCGCTGATTCGTCCACAAGAGGGTGTGCAATGATCCGTAGGGCTGAAGGGCCGTCTCGCAGCCATCTCGCAGTGTGATTGGGCTCTGCCTCCTCCCTGCGTCGCTGCCGCATTGGTGCTTTGGATTGCTGGCGATTCGTCACACCGGCAGCAGACGGTGTTAATCCAACTGGGCTGCGATCCAAAGTACAGCCAAGGACTGCAAGGAAACATGACTGTGCCATTGTTTCATACCGTGAAGGGGACAACGCACACTGTGAAGGAGGTTCGTTGAGAGGATACCGTTGATGTTCATCGGCAATATCAGATATGGAATCATCAGACACGCGGCTCCGGGCTATTAGTCGCCTTTCCTGAAGTTGATCGTCGTATATCTGGATTTGATATCTGATCAAGGCAGAGCTTGCACTTCGACCGGCTGTGTTTCTATAGTACGTAGTCAGCTCCTAGGTTTATTTGTCGTGCCGGGAGATCAATGCGAGAAGGAAGAGTGCTGTGATCAAAGGCAGAATTGCCATCGCAGTGGCCTCTGGTGGTAGTAGTGACCAACCGACGTGGTCTTCGCCTCGTCCCTGCAGCAAGGGCACTGTCGAGAGGAGACCACTTTCCAGAAGCGGGTGACGCGCTTCATACTCCTTGGCAGTTTCTGTGCAACGACGCTGAAAACCGGCACTTCGTCCTCTGACTTCTGCTATGTTGGCTCCTCCCTCCGCGGCTAATCGTGAAAGAGGTGGTCGGTTAAGTTGACATTGTGCAACCCGCGGCTGTTGTGGCACGCCACTATCTTGCCCTTGGAGTACCTCAGGAACTCTCGAGATTAACATAACAATGGCAGGCATGGCAGGAGTAGGTGTATCATCGTATGCTGACAAGTAAAACGATCTGTCCGGGCTCATGATACCTAGTGGCACAAGTGTTTCGCCGAGTCTCGGTGCTTGGCTACTAGTCTAGCATTACCTACCTTAGGCATTTCAACGTGTTTGACAGCGGAGCAGATACATCACACAGCTTAGCAAGCGGGCAGCTATTGCGGGAGTGACGCTTGTGGTTGGAGAAGGAAAGATGTGTGCGGGACACAAGAAGGAGGGGTAGGTACAATTTGGAGGCGCAGCTTGCAGCAAAACAAAAAAGGTCGAGTGGAGCACTGGAGCGTCCTCCGCTCCTTCCTGGTGTGCTCGAGAGCTCAACCACCAAGAAAGGGCGGGGAGAGCTCTGATTCGTCACTGGCGTAAGGTAGTGTACTTTGGTGATTCGCAACGGACGGACTCTCAATCAACGCTGTATGTCTGACATTTCAGTCCTTGTTGGCCAAGGGATGTTCAGACCCCAGGAGACCCTCTTGGAACTTGTACGGTTGATCTGTCATTCACCGGACTGACATTCAGCATCAGTTGTAACAGCACTGTAGTAATGTAGCTAACGGCATGCGGCATCTCGTACACAAACTCACTGGGGCCTTCCCCACTGTGTGAGCTTGACGACCCTCTCTCAAGGGCTGGAGCTCAGGTTGGAGCTTGGGTCACGTTGAGAGCTCGTCCTTCCTCCTTCCCGATTGATGTCCAGATCGTAAAGTTTGACTTGTAACCACATTCAGGCAAGATGCGTTCCATTGTCGAAATGAAAGATACATCAATGTGAAGATGAATGTCTTTCCGTGGCCACTGCCTGTTTCGTTGAAGCAATGGAGCTCGGTTGGACGCCTGTCGTACGAAAGGGCCAACTAATGTTGCGAGCTACTTACGGCTAGTTGTCTGCTTTGCTGGCAATATGCGTACACGGAGAGGTCTCGGTCAGCCATCGAACTACCCTTATGGAGTACAATTGGATAGTATTTTCCCCTCTCTGACGGCTTCATCAGGCAGCATGCTGATCAGAGAGCTCAAAGCGCAAAACCGAGGTCACAATGACGATGCTGTTACCTCTCGGCGACTTAAACGTGGAGGCTCGCCAGCCAGCTCTTGCGCCTCCGGACTTTTCTTGACCTGACTTCTGTGGCTTTGTCCGCCATTTTTACCATCCAATGGCCGACAACAAATGTCAGGCTACTCCGGTCCCCTAGAATGTGTGCGGGACGTGGGCTGAGGCCCGAATACTGGCGTCCTATGCTTCGCATGGCCTATGGTTTGACTCGGAAGTAACGCCGGCCGGCAAGCCAGCCAGCCACAACCCCCACGATCCTGCATTTGCTCTGATCAATCCAAAAACGAACCGACAAAGATCCGAGAAATGTCTACGCTTCCATCGCCAGGCCCGCTTGCGGTGCCCCGTCTTGTCGCCGAGCCTCGTTTGTTTCGCGAGCTTGATTGTTGCTTGAGACATGCGAGCTTCGTGTACATTCATGACACGAGACCTTCGGTATCTATATCCGATGCTGGAAGACAGGCATCCGAGAAGCGGCCGGTACAATCTCCCGCCCCGTGCCTGGCTCTGCAGGACAGTTATCCACGGCTGTGCAAGCTTCGCAACACGCCCGGCCAAGCCTACATCGTCCTCCAATATGCAGTAACGAGAGGAGTCGAAGATGCTGGTGACTCCCACGTACGGTGCCTGAATCCCAACGAATGCCTTCATGGAGATCGCGGTCCAGCCTTCGGTCGGACCCTCATACGGGATCCGCATACGGGGCTCGCCGTGCCATTGGCCTGCTGAAACATGCGGACCTGCCTATCTTGACGAGGCGCCCTTCTGCGTCAGCACTCTATTTCTCGTAGGGCTGAAGGAGGAGGAGGCCGCGGGAAGCGGGCTCATTCTCGTTCGGAATACCGCAAACAGGAAACTCCTTGCCCTGCAGGAACTTTTGCTTGTGAAGTCTTGTAATGTGTCGCAAAGACTTGTATGCCAGCTTGTAGTATGAACTGTTCAAGAGAACGGCCGCAGGCAGCAGAGCAAATCCTGTAACACACCGACCAAGTGTTCTGTTGTACAGGCACGTTCGGTCCAGATGCCCAGGCACACATCATGCCATGTCTGAAAATCCGGGGAAGAAGTAGGTTACTAGCCCTGCACTGCGGTGCTGCTTATCTAGATCCGTAGCACGTTGTACCTGCAAAGGCCTTCTGTCGGGGAGACTCGAGCCGACATAGCACGGATATCCCCCTTACATCGTGGCTATGCTCGGCACACCGCACGACCCGGCCGGAGCTGAAAGGGCATGCGCAACCGCAGCCCTCGGGCTCCATCCGGCGACCTTCAGACATATCAGGTCATATTCTGATTCGGTTCTTCGTAGATACAGGGCCTAGTGAGTTGTGAAGCCCGAAGAACAACGTTACGGTGTTGTGAGAAGTGTTTGTTGTGGTGTATATTCCAGTCGCTTAAGGAGCTGACTTAGCCGGCCTGCCCTTATGTACACGCGCCAAGCTTCATGTGCGTTGTCCACTGTACGTACCAAGGGACAGTGTCTTGGGACGATGCATTGACGCCTCTGCTTCAAAACGGAGCATTCAGCGCGCGCAAGGTTTGTATACAACGTTTGAGGATAGAAGAATCCACGGCCATGGGCAGCTTTACTTAGGTGGGACGACGGCAAGAGGTGCACGAGGTCAGGCAGCATCTATCCGAGAACGAGAGGAACCAAGTCTTTTGGGGGAGTAAACAATATGCCACCAGGCAGTACCACTTTGTTCAGCATCTGAAAGTACAGTCTCAAAGATACGATATGCTCTATGCCTCAAGCTCTAGTCTCTTTAACTGGAGTGTATCTTTCTACTGTGGCTGTCGTCGTTAATATCGAAGAGCGGCACTAAACCTTCCAAATGAACAGATACAAGGTTCAAAGATCGTTGAGACAAACAACCAGTCTAGGTAGTTTACTGCACTCAAGTGACCCTGTCCTCTACACACTGTGCCTCATCGGGCTTC
The DNA here is from genome assembly GCA_030052785.1 of Coniochaeta hoffmannii. NCBI lineage: Eukaryota > Fungi > Ascomycota > Sordariomycetes > Coniochaetales > Coniochaetaceae > Coniochaeta > Coniochaeta hoffmannii. The sequence continues at coordinate 120,731 of JANBVN010000012.1, read as the reverse complement.
TCCCCACCCATGATCCACGCTCCCCAGCCAACTCCAACGACCCATCGCCTCTCGCGCGCAACGCAACGGGCACACTCAAGCCCTTGAACACGGCACAGATGGCCGACCTCGGTCCGCTTAAGCAAGATGCACACGCGAGCCGACACCGTGACCCCAACCCGCCGCCGCGTCGTGCGAGCAGTGCAAGTCAAGAAGGGCCTCTCGTCTTCCTCCATCGCCTTCCAGCAGCCCAGCGTGAAACCGAGAGGGGGTCTATGTCGCCATTCGAGAGCTTTGAGCTCCGTGGTGAGTAGGTCTTGCCACTCGGCATATCGCTTATCATCTTACACTGACGTTGAGGACTTCGAACAGCCCCTTCTTCATCAGCGGCACGACGACTTCTATACCCTTCCACGATGGGTACAGGAAGTCTCAGCCACAGTACGCCATATACTGCTGCAATACCCTGATGAGAATGTGGTGTGGAAAGGCAATAGCACTCCGCTTCGCTTGGATTCTTCGCTTATTTACACATGAGATTATCTCCAAGAGTGAAACCAAACCTGGCTTGCAATGCCATGGGGAACATTCGTTGAACTCACCACTCACGATTACCTCACAAGAGCCCCCCAAATCATCACCTCGTCTGGCCATATCTCCCATCAAGCTCAGCCATAGGCCACCCAGGATGTGTCTGTTGCTGTGGTGACCCCCCGTGTCCCGCCGCAGGACTCGGGTTCCCTCCATACTGCGCGTGCTGTCCAGGAAACTCATGTATCGGCTGCCCGTGCGCCTCCTGGGGATACTGCTGTCCACCGCCGCCGTACCCGTTATACTCCTGCGCCCGCATAGGGTACGTCTGTTGGCCCTGCTGGTAGCCGGGCACATAGCCCTGCTGACCCATCAATTCCGGAGGCATCTGATACGCAGGAGCACCAGCAGCATGTGCCGGTCTATTCGGCGAGGGCAACTCGTGCAACGGATACCCCTGGCCACCCGTCAGCTCAGGTCTGTCCGGCGGCGGCGCGAACGGCGATCCCTGCTGCTGTGCCTGGACCGCCAGTTCGGCCGCGTTGGGAGGCATGGGCGGGTACGGGGCAGGTTGGCTGTGCAGCTCGGCCTTGTGAGGCGGCGGCGTCCAGCCGTGGGCCGACACTGGTGAGACGGACTCGGTCCGGCCGGCCGCGCCGGGCTTGAGGGCGCTGGGAGACGGGCTGGGCGGCGGCATGGCCGTGATCTGGGTCCCGGCGAGCTCGGACTTGCCGCCGTTGTCTGCGCCGCCGCCGCCGTTATACATATCTGAGTGCGCCGCTGCCAGTGCCGCCGCTTCCGCCTCCTTCTTCTTTCGCGATTGTTTGACGAGAAACCAGATCAGGACTCCGAGAAGCGCTAACCCAACGACCACTCCGGCTACGGCGCCTGCGATGACGGCTGGTTTAGGGCCGTTGCTCTTGCCACTTCCGGCATTTGATGCGCCGGATGAGCTCGATGAACCGGAACCGGTACCGCTGGGACCGCCGCTGGCTCCCCCTTTCTTCGTAGTGGTCGGTTTCGCAGTTCCACTGCCACCCCCGCCCGTGTTCCCGGCTGCCGCAGTCGGGTACGTCTGAGCGATCGAATCGGTTACGCCGGCGGCCACCACTTCTGCCCGCGCCGCGCTGCAGTAGAAGTCGAAGACGGCGATGGCGGAGGCGACGTCTTCCGTGGCCGTGGAGGCGCACGAGTACTTGACGTTGGAGGTGATGCTGCTCGTGAGCGACCCGTACATGCTCTCTTTGAGGCAGGCGCATGACGCGAGGGCTTGCGGACCGCCGGGGCAGTAGTCATAGGTTTGCTTGACACGGGGGTTAGTCAGAAGGATCTAAGTGACGTACAGGGGCAAACGGGGGGTTGGTTTACCGAGAACACTGCGTACGACAGCGCGGAGGCGGCGCACGGGGCCAGGGAGGCGTATTGCGTCAAGGCGGTTACGTAGTACGTCACTTTGCTTAGATCAGTACCATGGCAGAGAAGCAGGGAAAGCAAGGTACTCACTATCGCCAGGTGGGTTCGTCGGTGTAGGGAACGCCGTGGTACCATTGTTGAGTGCGCAGTAAGCCGCGAATATGGCTTGCGCGGAGGAAATGTCGGCTGTATGCGACGCACATGAGTATTTGGCTGACGAGTTGATCAACTGCGACACCTTCAACGAGTTCTGGTTCTTGTTGCAAGCGCACGACGCCAACGCCGTAGCGTCAGGAGGGCAGAGATCATATGTCTAAGTCAGGAGTTAGCTGACGAAGGTCCTCTATTTCGGGCTCTCGGCCAGACAAACCCACCATCGTCCTAAAACGTGATACGCATTAGCATTGAACTGTAGCAGTCTCAAGAATCGCGTATCGAGAGCACCAAGAGAGCGGACGTACTGGACAGCTGCCGACACGGCATGTGAGGCACACGGTGCCAGAAGAGAGATCTCGGGCACATCGGTGACATATATGGAGACAGGCGTGGCGGGAGTAGGAAAGGATGGGATGGATTCCTGGTTGCAGTATGCACTGAGCACCTATCCCACGGCAGATATACGTTAGCATGATACCAGAGAGACTCTTGGTACGGTTTCTACCCACCGTTGCTGCCGATGCCTGGTCTTCGCTCGCAGTCGAGCCGCAGCTGTAGCTAACGGATTTTGATATTGCCGTTGATATCGATGCCAGGTTCTGATTCTTGGTGCAGACGCATGATTGTAGGTCGGTCACGGCTTCGGGACAGTTGTTATACGTCTGCGACTGGATGTTATAGGAGAGTGCGCTTGCCGCACATGGTGCCTTGAGAATCAAACGGTCAGTCACGGGTAGCGAACATACAGATCGAGGCGCGAAGCTCCTACAAGTGAGGTGAAGATAGACAGATCAGTCACATAAACTATCTCGGCAGCTGTCACAAGGACGGTGCCGAGGTAGATATGACTTAGGAAAGAAACGGCCCGCCTCATCTTGGGGAGAGGATGGATGACTGAGGGAAGATGGGCGACGCTTTTAGTCAGGACGACGCAGGACGAAGCCAAGTCAACGACTGTGACGCAACATCACCGAGTGAGTCGAACTACAAAAAGTGCAAAAGAACGAGGGAGACTCAACAATCTCCTAAGACTAGAGCGCGTGGGCGCTTTCCGCTATCGCATCCCTAGATCCCCTACCCTTCACCTCCGTAGGCGTCGTGTCGAGGAGCTGATAGGCTCGGGACGACGCCATGATGTTGCGCTTGCTCCCGCGTGGATGGGAATCCCTGCCAGCTGAACATTAGACTGCGCTTGGCTCGCGTTGTTGCACGAAAATTACATCTTGGCATTGCCTAGGAGGGATCAACTTGGAGAACGGAGTGATATATGACCCGAGATGAAAGCTCAACCCAGATACCCCTTCCCGTGAGTTTCAGGTGATCAAACATCGGAACTCTGCGCTGAAGGCATTTCCGGCTCGACCCGCCCGAAGAGAATGTAACTATTTCTCCATTCTCGTGCAACCGCCATCTGAAGATTGCGAAGATTCCCTGCAAACACCGTTGTTTCGGACAGCCGCTAATAGCGCCACCAAATCTGGACTCTGCATCTGAAAGGGGACGAATGGTGATTGGTCGACCCTGCACGTGGCTGAGCTTGCTGCGAGAGCTGGAAATCCGCAAGTACAGACTGGCGAGAGCCTCAAAAGTCGATTATGATTTGAGTAGTCATACCTCTAGTCGTCGTCGAACGAAAAGCGACATGCATTCAGAACGCCTGTCTCCATGGTTTCCCGTGACCCCTTAGTCGCCTCCCTGGTTCACATCATCCTCCTCCTCAGGCGGCACCCAGACGAGGAACCCCTCCTTATCCATCTTTACCCCCTCCGTCCCGATAACTCTCAGAACTTTCTGAAAATACTTATCCCGCACCACCAGCGCCGGCCGCACCCACTCGCCCCTGACAAGCGGTAGCAACCGGTACGTCACGCTCCTCCTCGACACAGGCAGCAGATGCAGCGTCGTCTGCTTGGAGCCCGAAAACGCAAACTCCTCGCTCGGCTCCAGGCCCAGGCCGAAAGTCAGGAAATGGTTGGACGCGTTCTCGATCGTGATTTGTAGAACCACCAGGTCCCTGACGTAGGAGACGGACCCCAGCACCCTCGGCTCGATGCCGAAGATGTTCAGCCGCGGCACGGGCAGGACCGTGGTGTTGACCGGCCCCTCGGCGTCGGACAGCCGACTCCACTTGATGATAAACGACGCGTCCAGACTCGCCGCGGTGCGGTCATCGAGGCTCATCTTTTTGGCGACTAGGTCAAAGGCCGCTTCCTCAATGGTCTTGGGGCGGACTTCCCTGCCGCCCTCGGGCAGGCCTTGTTTCTTGGTCGTGAAGCAGCGCACGCTGGGTGGTGCGCGGATGCTGACGTCGACGTCCTTGACGAGCAGGCCGGCTGCGGCGAAGGACGCGTAGCGCGTTACGAGACACCAGGACTGAGACAAGCCCTTGGGGATCTTGACTAGGGTGTCGTCCGCGTCTGGGCCTTCGTAGACGAAGAGGGTTGGCCAAGGGTCTGGGTGTAGCCTTGGAAGGAGGTCGTAGCTCGCCTCGAAAGGGTTGACCACGTTGACCTGGAAGATGGCCGTTTGGATAATGGATGTTGCTGTGTCGGATTCTAGGTGGTAGGTTGCTTGAAGTGTGAGCTCGAATTGCGTCGACATAGCATAAGGTTCGATGCGGAGTGTGACCACGGTCGACTTTGCAGTTCCGATCGTGCCAAGAGAGACTCCTTGGACGATGGACTCTTGTTCGCCAGCCTCGGCTGGACAGGGGTTGTCGTGTCCTTCCACTTCCAGCACGCAAGGAGACAACTCCTCGCCACGCAGGACAACGTCCATCTTGGTGCTGGCGTTTTCATCCTCCGCGTTGACGAGTTCGAACCGCAGTTCGATACTCTCGCTCGTGTAGAACTCGTCAGGGACAGCCAGCTGTTTGATCTCCATCTTTGGTGGCCTCGGCAAGATGTGGATCGAGTGGGCGTTGCTCCTCGACATGAGCTTTCTTGAGGCCGCGGACACGTACCAGTAGTCGGGCACCGTTGATTCCTGGAATCTTGCCACGTATTCCAGATCGAAAGCGTCCTGGGATATGGAGAAGCGTGTAGATGCCGCGTTGGCTTCACCAGGTTCCCGTAGTGGGATATCCATGGCGAAGACGAGGGTATGACCGGGAGCCAGGGTCAAGTCCACGTCGCCGTATAATGATGCCGTGGTTGCATGACCGGCTGCTGATAGCGGGTTGTCTTCCTCTGTGTTCTGACCAGCTCTCTCCTGGAGAGATACCTCTGAGAAGATGACATCCCTGTGTTTCCGTCGTGGACCTGCACTATCTTCCTTGTGCTCCAGGACCAGAGGCCTGATACTTCCGGCAAAATCAACCTGTAGGCGGTCGAGTATTATGGGTGCTGAGCCCGGATGTGCGTTAGAGGTAATAGATAGCTGCGCTTGCGCCGTCTGCCCAGCCTTGCCCTCTTCCGTCCGGAAAACAAATGACGTGGACAGGAATGACAAGACATTGCCGTCATGTATTTTGACAGTGGGTTTGAACTCGACGTCAATGCCGTCTAACGACTTTGATAAATTGCAGTGCCAATTTCGCCGGTTTGCAAAGCCTGTTGTTGCAGTGTCAGTGCTTGTTTTCGCTACTGCAGTGATACATATGATCGTCAACTCACATCGGTTGAGCAGTTCCCAGTCAATCGTCAGGACAAGATCAGCCCTGCCGACATGGGAAGCAGCAGTTCTCAGACCCCAGCTGAGGTCCTCAGCAATGTCCAGCCATCCTTCCGTCCTGAACGACATATCTCGCCACAACGGCTCCAGCAATAGCACGATGCTCTGCCAGTCTTGGACAGCCGTGTACTCTCGACCGCACTCCAGTGACAGCTCAGCCGCCATTCGGAGCTGTTGTCTCTTTTGGAACTCAGATCTGGCCTTCATGAGACAGTCCACTATCAGCTCCGAGTGTTTAGTGCCCTTGAACCCGGGTATTGGATACTCCTCATGTGGCTCTGGACACATGTATGTGTCATAACTGAACGCTTTGCCAGCAACCTTGGATGCCGGTGACGAGTCAGGCGGTCTCCTATCGTCTTCTGGTATGGCAAGTGCAAATGCCCGTCGGCGGATGAGATGCGTGGCAGCGATGTGGTACCAGTATCCGGGATGATGCAGTAGATCCCACGGCCGGAGCCTATCGCCCATGGCAGCTTTCTCGGGCTGGGCATATAGCGCAAGTGTCGCGGGTGCCAGATCTGGAAGCTTCACTCTCTCCAGGAGATTGGCCATAATGGTAGCCCACCGCGCCTCCCATGCTTCCCAGCCATAGTTGTTAGTCCCACTGCCTCGGCTCTCCACCAGGTCTGATATCCTGTCTCGATGAAGCTGCCAACGACGTACGGCCGCCGTCGTCTGACCGTTCCACAACAAGCAACGCAGGCTGCGGATCGCAATGATATCGGCCAGCAGCCGCGCCTCGTTCCACCGGGGGCTCCAGCTCGGTATGAGCTCGACTACCTCGGAACTCAGCAGATTCTCATAAGCCTGTTCAAAGGATCTGTAGGCAGCGTCCATCTCCTGCCGGTACTCGGCGAATATGGCCGACTTGAAATCGTAGCGAACGTTCCAGTCTTGCAGAGACAGGCTTCGCGAGGTCCCGGAAGTGGGTGGCACAGATGGCTGCGGAGCTACGCCTCTGCTCCTCTTCTTCCGCGCATGTCTGCCCAGATCACGGTAGTACTCGGTGGCGTGCGCGTAGATGGTGGTTAGCGTGTTCTCGGCGATCCGCTCGAGCTCGTCCTGTGACTCTTGCGTCGGCACAAAGAAGAAGGACTTCGTGTCTATACCGCATATCTTCCGGATGTTCTCGAGCCGTTCTTGGACCCCGTCGGCGGACGATCGCTTTTGATCACCCAAGACCACGACAGCAAGCCGCGTCTTGTAGCCCGATTGGACTAACGCATTCTTGAGAGCGTTTATGTCGGACTTTATCCTGTTGTCCCTGAGCGTGGCTTGTGTCGGATCGGATGAAAGCATATAGAAGCTCAGCAGAACGCTGGGAACCAGCTCTTGGTGCTTGCGAAGCCAGCGACAATCAATGAGACCGTCTGGGTAAAGAGGGGATACGGGACTCAGCGGAGAGAAGGGTGAGTGCAGAACGGTGGACGACAGAGGGGGCCCGATGTCGTCTGGTAGCCGTGCTCGTCGTGGAGGTAGGAGGAGTGACTGTGTGGCCAGAGATGCTATATCAGCGCCTGAACATCCGATGCAGAGAGGGCCCGGGTCCCGAGCCGTTCACATACCCTTGCTGCAGTGCGCACTCTAAACTTGTACTTGGAAACAGCATCTTGCATCGCGTTCCACGGCAGGTCCGAGGCATCGTGGTCTAGGATGTAGCCCAGCAGGGCCCTAGCTTGGTCGGAATCCAAGATTGGCTCATCGGAGCGAAGCAGAGTCGCCTGATCCTTAAAGGCCGGCTCCGGCGAAGCATCGTATGGCGACTCGTCCGAGGGTATACCCAGTGTGACCAGCAATGGGATGTTATGGTCCAGGCTGGCGCGGGGAAAGTCGTCCATCGTATCTAGGATGCTGTCCGCCGCAGCATGAAGGGATGCTATCTATGGCCCGGCCCCAAGTTCTCAGAGGTCAAATAGCAATTTACAAGGCATGCGCATCGTGGGAAAGGACTCCGGGGTGGCACAAGAGCCGAACACGCTGACGTATCGCCAATAGTGTTTCCGACTGACACCTTGAAGCTATCGCCGACAATAAGCTGCGAGCTACGTATTTTGTGGAGCAATGCCTTATCTTATCGGCTTTCGCCAGGAAACGCGTCTTGACTCAGACGCGACTTCGAATCCTGGTCAACATATTGACATGCCTTCTCCGGCTTAATGGAGGCTCCCTTCCAACCTTTGCTTCACATAACTCTTGGTTCAATCGACTTGTTGCCGTCATACACTCCGTACATCCATTCTTCTTCTTGGTCCGTCAACTGCATGCCATGATCAAACGCAATGCCTCTCCAAAAGTCCTTCTCTGAACAGAGCCGAGGGCCGTCCAAGGTACGAAGCCTGTCCTCTCTGGGACTCGAAGGAGAAAAAACAAGGTGCTCTGCATGTTTTCCTGTTGCTGACTTCCGCCCAGCGACCGCACTGGCAACGATCGAAGAGCAACCCGGTGCCCGCTCCTGCCGCCCAGTCTCGCCCCTTGGTCCCGATTTCTGCGAAGACGAAGAACAAGCTCCAAAAATTCCAGTTCCTCCCTCCTGCAGCCGACGCCAAGGAACCCGGAGACAACAAGGCCGAGTCCAACCTGGACGAGGCCGACAAGGAGAATGACGCTCCCAAGAGAGCGGACAGCACGCCAACGCCTGCAACGAGGCTTGTCTGGCAAGACCTCATGGGCGAGGCAAAACCTGCGCTAAACGACGACGAGGACGAGGCTCCTGCCGAGCAGCTGCTATGGCACAACGAACACGACGAGGTTTCGCAGAGGATATCGCCCATTATAGGACGGAGGAAGCGCAAACGAGCCCGCAGTTCGTCACCGGCATCGTCGCCCAGCAACGCCATGCCGACGACGCCTGCCGTGAACGTTAAGGAACTCTCGCAGGCGTTCAGGACGCCCAATGCCGATCCGACGCTGCAGCTCTGGGATCGATTCGCCCTGCCGGGAGGAAATGGAGCTTCGCCGTCGGGATTGACCAATCCTCTGATGGCTCACCTGTTTGTCTCGTCGTCACCCCGACCACTCAAACAGAGAGGAGGGGTTACGCCACAACAACAGACCGAGAGCAGTCTGAGGAGAGCAATAAGTTGCGGGACACAGTGGCCAAAGCGGCGGAACATGTTCCAGAACGGCCAGGATTCGAATGTTACTTCCGAGGGCAGTCCGAACCGAGACTCGAAGTCGTCTATGGTGTCCGCCTTGCTGGAGACAGTCACGGGAGAGCTGAACAGGTCAACGTCTTTTGAGAGACGCGAGGTGGCCGCGCAATCACCGTCGCCGCAGAAGAGGAACAAGTTGGTGGGAGACAGCTCTTGTTATTCGCCGAGCAAACGGGCGGTAACCCCAGCCAGAGCCACCGACGCGTTCCCGAGCATCCATTTCGAGGCGGGCGGTATGGGCCGGGAGTTGAGAGGTGGTGGCTCATCAAGCTCGGATTATGGAGATGACGACTTCGACGAGGACACGCTTTTGGAATTGGATGCAACAGTTTACACGATACCGGACGAAGAACAGACGAAGGACGTGGCCGCTGATGATGCGGTTGTAGTCGACGACAAAGACGGGGACACGACGACTATGGATGAGGATTTTGGTGACTTTGACGATGACATGCTTGATGCCGCCGAAGATATTATGACCAAGGCGGCGACACAACATACATTTGACATGGGAAGTGCAGCACGGGACTCCCATATATCACCTAGATACCCTGCAAGCATCCCTAAGGAAGAGGAGGACGATCCCTACAGCGATGAGCTTGGAGATATCGACTTTGACGCGGTTGAGCTGGCCGCAACGCAATCGGCAAGTCGAACAGGTTCATCCCTCCCCCATGTACGTACGGTCGTCCATAGATGATGAGAAGTGAAGTCTTACTAAGATCCCTATCACAGCCCAGCCAGAAGGCCAGAGTGATCCAGCGTTATTTGGTCACAAGTGTGCTTGAAAGCTCGTATGAGGATGCCAACAACCGTGAAGTCCCCGAGAAGATCTTGGTCGTGCAGGCCGAGAGGACCAACACGATCAAAATGATCCATCTACGCGGCGACTGGTACGACACACCTGTGAGCGTCGACGCCTTTGTCCATGTGATCGGTAACTTCGAATCGGCTGGGCAGTGTATCATCGATAATGCGCAGAACATGCTTATCCTCCACCCGGATCAACTTATTTCGTCGACCGTAGTGGCCGACTCGTTCGGCTGTACGCGCCGCGCGGTGCTCCAGGACAGGGTGAAGGCTACCGGCGACACATCGCCCGCACTGGTCTACGGCACGCTGCTCCACGAGATCTTTCAGGAAGCCCTGATGGCCAACAAGTGGGACTCGCAGTATCTCGCTTCCGTCATCGACAAGGCCATGAAGAAACATATCGAGGACCTGTACGTCATCAGGACTAGTTTCGACGATGCCAGGGAGCACCTGCTGTCCAAGATGACGGAGATCCGGCACTGGGCGCAGCTCTTTGTTTCTTCCTACCCGCGGCCGGATGCGGTTGTCCAGGGCCGCAACGGCGAGAAGGTGAACATGTGCGTCAGCAAGCTGCTGGATGTCGAAGAGCATGTATGGTCGCCCATGTACGGGCTGAAAGGCAACATCGACGCCACCGTCGAAGTGGTCATGCGAGACGGCAAAGACACGAAGACTCTCACCGTGCCCTTCGAGGTCAAGACGGGCAAGAACGTCAACAGCAGCCATCAGGCGCAGACGGTGCTCTACAACCTGCTCCTCTCGGACCGGTACGACATTGATATTGTGTACGGCATCCTCTACTACACCGAGACGTCGCAGACGCTCCGCATACCGGCCATACGACACGAACTCCGACACATGATCATGCAACGCAACCAGCTGGCGTGCCATGTCAGGGAGCGCAGTGTGCAGTTGCCGCCCATGAAGCGGAGCAAGAACGCGTGCGACAGATGCTACGCAAAGACGACGTGCTTCATCTACCATAAGCTTGCTGACGACGGAGACGGCGTGACCAGCGGCATGGACGATAAGTTCGACGAGGTGGTGAAGCATCTGACCCCGGCGCACAAGGAGTTCTTCCTCAAATGGGAGGACCTCCTGACCAAGGAAGAGAAGGAGAGCCAGAAGATGCGGCGAGAGCTGTGGACCATGATCAGCACCGAGCGCGAGAAGGTCGGACGCTGCTTCGCCAACGTCATCATCCAGGAGGGATCGGCGCACGAGGACCTCAACAAGCCCAAGATCAACCGCTTCCAGTACACGCTCATCAAGGAGAACCCGCCGGCCAACTTCTCGTTCATGGACTCGCAGCTGATTGTGGGCGAGCCCATCGTAGTCTCGGACGAGCAGGGTCACTTTGCGCTTGCTCTGGGCTATGTCACTGCAGTGGGCAAGCACAGCATCCGCGTCGCCGTTGACAGGAGACTGCACAATGCCCGCATTCGACAGCCGGGATTTGACGGAGTGGACAACCAGGTCTTTGCCAGCATCATGGAGGTGGTGCCCGAAGGCGCCAAACCCGACGAGTCCCAGGGCAAAATCAAGGAGGCGCCGGTCCGGTACAGGCTGGACAAGGACGAGTTCAGCAACGGCATGGCTACGGTGCGCAACAACCTCGTGCAGGTCATGTCGGACGGACCCACTGGGTCCAGGGAGATCCGCCGTCTGGTTGTCGACCTGGTGCCTCCGAGGTTCAAGACGGTGTCGACGCAGTACACCATTGCCGACCAGGAGAGTCTCAACGTGGACCAGAAGAGGGCAATCGCCAAGGTGATGAGCGCCATGGACTACGCCCTGGTGCTGGGCATGCCCGGCACCGGCAAGACGACCACCATCGCCCACATCATCCGGGCCCTCATCTCCCAGGGTAAGAGCGTGCTGCTGACCTCGTACACGCACACCGCCGTCGACAACATCCTCCTCAAGCTCAAGGCGGACGACATCCCCATCCTCCGCCTCGGCGCGGCCGCAAAGGTCCACCCGGAAGTGCAAGAGTTCGTCACCCTCGCCGGCCAGCCCATGGACACCTTCGAGGAGATACACAAAGCCTGGCACGACTCGCCCGTGGTAGCCACGACCTGCCTTGGCATCAACCACCCCATCTTTAACGAGCGCACATTCGACTACTGCATCGTCGACGAGGCCTCGCAAATCACGCTGCCCATCTGTCTCGGCCCCATCCGCATGGCCCGCACCTTCGTGCTGGTCGGCGACCACAACCAGCTCCCTCCCCTCGTCCAGAACGAAGAAGCCCGCCTCGGCGGCCTCGACGTATCCCTCTTCAAGCTCCTGTCCGACACCCACCCGGACTCGGTCGTCAACCTCGAGCACCAGTACCGCATGTGCGAGGACATCATGACCCTCTCCAACACCCTCATCTACAACGGCCGCCTCAAGTGCGGGACCCCGTCCCTCCGCCACGCGCGGCTGCACATCCCCGACCTCCCGGGCGCCTTGAAACCCCTCCACTACGACGCCGCCACCTTCATCTCCGCCTCCCAACAGCCGTCCCCCGGCCTAACCTCCTTCTGCCCCTCCCCCTCCCCAACCTCCTGCTGGCTCTCCGCCGTCCTCTCCCCGACCTCCTCCTCACCCGTCCTCTTCCTCAACACCGACACCCTCTCCCCGCCCGCCCGCGAGGAGTCCGCAAGGGGCTCCCGCATCGTCAACCCAGCCGAGGCAGCCCTCGTCACGCAGCTCGTCCTCTCCCTCCTCCGCGCCGGCGTCCCGGCCCCCGACGTGGGCGTCATGACGCACTACCGCTCGCAGCTCGCGCTGCTGCGGCACTCGTTGTCCGACACGGGCGTCGAGATGCACACCGCCGACCGCTTCCAGGGCCGCGACAAGGAGGTCGTGGTGCTCAGCCTCGTGCGCAGCAGCGAGGGGGGTCGGGGCGGGATAGGGGAGTTGTTGAAGGATTGGAGGCGGATCAACGTCGCGCTCACGCGGGCCAAGACGAAGCTGCTTGTCGTCGGGTCGAGGGAGACGCTGGCTGGTGGCGGGGATGCTGCCGGGAGGGAGGAGATGATCGCGCGGTTCGTGAGGTTGGTGGAGGAGAAGGGGTGGGTTTATGATCTGCCCGCTGATGCGCTGACGAGTCACTGTTTTGGGGATATGGTGGGGAGTGGTAGTAGTAGTGCGGGAGGGGCGGCGCAGTGGAGTGCTGTTGGGGCGGGGAGGAGTCCTGGGAAGAAGATGTCGCCGGTGAAGAAGGGGTTGAGGGAGATGGATGCAGGTGCTGGGGGGAAGGAGAATAGGAGACCTGGAGGGGGCCAGGTGAGGTCGCCGACGAAGAGGGTTGGGATCAGTGCTGGGACGCTGTTGAAGGGGAAGCCGGTTGCGCAGGCTGTGCTGCAGGAGATGATGTATTGATTGTCCGGATTACAGTCTATGATCGCGCGTTTTGGCGCTCTTGGAGGCATGGAGCAGGATTACTGGTTGTATTTCTGGACGAAATGGGTATCGGCGCGACACTTTTACGTGCTGGGACTGGGCATTGCATGATATACCTTGTTTTGGTCGAGAATCGATATTCGAGCTTGATATTCATCGAGTCGTCTGGCCCTCCTAGTCCTCGTACAATGCGTGACCTCTTGAAGCAGTTGCTCGTGTCCCGTTACGGTGTGCAATGATGTCCCCAGCGATGACTATGCATCTGGTATCCCAATGTTTCCCAACTCCAGCTCCATGCTATGCTTGCTAAGTCCGACAACAAGTAAAAGAGTATTAACTCCCGCTACACTCCATGATTGGTATATAAAAAGAAAAAGAAAAGGAAAAAGAAAAGAAAACACCATCCGTGTACCTTCCATTCTCTACCCGCTATGACCCCTGCCGTTGATAGAACAACATGTAAGCTTGCTGACGGCCGCGACCGAACAACTTCTCGGCCTCGTCGTTCGGAGCGTTGGACCCGACCTTGACGTGCGTGACATTGGCATCGTCGAACTTGATCCAGTCCGTCGGATCTGCGCTGTCAGTGTCACGCACATAGGCGATGTAGTGCCCGCTCCTCAGAGAATCCCCGATGTGGCAGATGACCGCGTAGCAGTCATACTTGAGGGGCGGACGGAACTGGCGCTCCGTGTCGGCAGTCTGAGCGACCTCTGCATCGGTCCTGTCGATGCCGCGCTCGTCCTTCGGAATGAAGTACGGCTCCACGTCGAGGTTTTGGAACGGGAATGTGAAGCGGGACTTGTTCTTCGCCAAATAGCCGGCAGGTGTAACGATGCCTCTGTGGATTCGGAAGGTCAAGCGGTCGGGCATCCGCGAGAGATAGATCCTTCGGTCGACTTGGCTTGGACCCCATCCATTTTTCTTGCATAGCCCCGAGCAGGGATAGTCGTCGATAGTTTCGTTCCTGATGTAGTGTTCGAGCGACCCAACTAGATGCCCGGCGCCGATGGCCAAGGAGGTGAGATCCGACGTTTGAGGAGTAACGGACCGGTTATTACAGCGTCGACAGATGGTGATGCCCGTCTCCATGCCGCGCCAGTACTTGGTGACTATGGACTGGTTCTGTGTGGTGTACTTGTGCCAGTACCGTATTGAATGGTACAGCAGCGAGCGTGCATCGTTATCCTCGACCTCATACGGCTTTTCTGACTGATCACGGTGGATGTTGGTCTCGTCGTGGAGAGCGTCCATTATGTAGTTGAAGAACTCTTGCGTGTCTTGCTGGATATCCTCTCTTCCGAAGATGTCAGCCTCCGGTTTCCTCCTGCCGGTGCTATCCTTGCTGCTAATGTGTTGCATGTATTGCTGGTTGAGCGTTAGCCTTGGTACGGCTGGTATCTACGGTAGCTCGCAGTTTGCTATACGTACCATCAACGTGCGGGCTTCCATCGGATGAATCAGAGCCTTCTGCATCCATGCAAACAGCTGTGCCAGCATCTTTGCGAGCAGCTGGGGATTGGGTATCTTCTCCCCTGCCTTCATCGGTACCCGGTAGTCGTTGGTCCACCGTCCCGTAAAGAGGTCGTCGGCGAAACCGTCAGTCCAGAACATTGCTTGAATCGACGAGTTGGCATAGCAGAAGAATCTTGGGTTCCGAAGTCCCACTAGTTGTCTGCGCTTCGTCTTGTCGCCTTTGGAACGTGGCACGAACTTCTTGGCCTCGTCGTGTTCGTCCTTGCCGTTAAACCCGGAGAAGCTGGTCTTGGCAACTGTAGGAGCCGGCCGTGTCGGCTCAACGGGGAAGTTGACATGAGGCGGCGACACACTGGAGTTTCCATCTACTGTTCTTATACTAGGTGGCGACACCATCGATTCCTTGATGGCCGACACGCTGGGGAACCGACGCAGGAAATCGTCCTTGCTGAGGGGTTTAAACAGCTCCGGATCATTGGTCGACTGCTCCCATCGCCTTGCTTCTTCCGGATCCTGGATGGGCTTGGGTACGTGTGATTGTCGCCGAACAGGAGTGTACACTGTCTGCCTCACTTTCGTAGGAGACCCGAGCGGTCGGCCCACAGAGGTCTCTGTGGTCGCCAGTGAGTGGCTGCCCATCACACTCGTCCAGGCGTCTAGACCGCCCTGTAACAGCTTCGGCGGCTTTGGGCTGGTCTCCCCGACAAAGTCAAAGTAGGTCAGAGCGTTGTACAAGCCCTGCACAGCTGCTCCATCCGGGTTGCTTTGCTTGGTGCCGATGTGAGTCGAGTCTTGATCGTAGAAGACAACGAGGTCAAATCCGTGGCGCCGCTCGAAGTTGATTTGCTCTGAACTAGGGGCAAGGACCATGCTCTCGGCGATTTCACTTGCCGATATGTTCTTCCTCGTCAGCACCTCGGGCTCAATGCATATTGTAGCCTGCGACATGATGTGGCCTTCGTCAAAAGCCTCCCGACTCCGGATGTCGATCAGCAGAATGGACACGCTCTTGGATCCTTCCTTCATTAGCCCTAGGAGTTCGGTGACCGAGAGTGTTTCGCCTTCGGGTATGGTGAGCTTAGTTCGCTTTGCCCAGTTATTTGGTTCCTCGCCGAGACCAGCTAAAGGTGACTTGACCGCAAGCGAACTCAGCGAGCCAGACGTAAGCGACCGGTTCAAGCTGAAGCGACGGGAGGAGCTCGAAGGTAGCTCTGCCGCTTCCGTCGACACTGTTCCCCGGGCTGGTTTGTATATGGCGCCTGGCACCTTGGGCAGTTCGAAATTGTGGTTCTCAACCGAGGCAATGGAGCGGCTCGCCGATGTGAAAGGATCCCTCCATTGCGCGGCTGGCGGTACAACTATCGGTTGCGTTTTGATCCGAGGATCCTGAACGAGGTGCTGCGGTGCTGACGTGGTCGGCCTGAGATTGGCAAATCGCTTGCTCAAATCGTCAGCCGCCCTCTTCGCTGCCACTCCGCCATGCTGAATGGCATTGCCGTGCAGAGCCTCGGGCTTTGGATGCACCGGCGGCCTAGCCTTGGCAGTGGATGGCGTTGGCGACGAGGTGGGAGTGAGGACGACATCGTTGCTAAGCCCATCATCGAGCGAAGACCTGCCGCCTCTTGAAACTGCCTGTCCACTTCTTTCTGTGTCTGTGGAACGATGCGCCGTCGGCTGGACCCCTGATCTCGCATTGTCGCCCTTGATCTCCGATTTGATCTGCTCGAACACGCCGTGGGCGGCTTGGGCCTGCCGCACAAGTTCGAGGTACCTCTTCTTCTGCGCCTTGTTGTCGCCCGCTTGCAGTGACACCCAGCCCTTGTTCTTCTTGATGACGTCAAGGAGTACGATATTCGCTTTGATATACGACTTCATGGCCATGTCTATCCTCCCGCCAAAGTTTCTGTAAGTCTCGGCCTCGCGCAGTAGCTCCTCGGCGATGGCCAGCAATTTGTCCATCTGGGTGAAGCGATCGAAATCGATGGTGACCGAGGTTATGTCGTCTATATGGGGTAGGGGTTTCTTCCGTGCGGGCGCGCCACCGCCAGGGGCAGCGGCGCTGAAAGAGGCGCCTGCTGGGCCATTCGTCTTGTGGCCCCCAGGGTTACCGTTGGGTACAGTCACCATTCTCGCGAAAATCGGCGCAACAGTCGCAGATACAAATCGGGGTGTCTGAACAGGATTGGAGCCTTGCGCAAGCTTGCGGTCGTAAGGGAATCCCGTCTAAGTAGGGGAGATGGAAGAGGACAGGCTGGAGGGAAGGGGAAAGCATTTGGAGTGGCAGTCGCTTTATGAATCGAGAGCGTAAGGTAGGCCCATGTAGGGAATCAAGGAGACCGGGGCTTGGAGTTGAAAGAAAGTATACCTATTGTTGGAAACTCGCAGGCCGGAAGAAGAGGCATTTCTTTGTCGCGTAATAAGTAGCCTCGAGCACAAGTCATTGAGAGGCATTCTGGAATGTTTGGACCGTGATGGTGGAGGGTGACGTCCGTCGTCCATCTTATCGGGGCGCTGTCCGGCTGTGGAGACACCTCGCCTCGGTTCTGCCGGGGAACCTGAGAATAGCGATGTAATCAGCGGTGTCTGGAGGTACAATGGAAGTACACGCACCCTGCCCCGCGCAGTACGCACTGTCAGAATAAGCGCCACTAGCAATGACCTCAGCTTAGCAGCTGGCAAGGCTGGCGAGGCTTCCAGGAGGCGTAAGGTATTCGCAAGCTCCGGAGGCAGACGATTAACGCATCAACTTGCATCCGCGCCTTTCGCAACAGCATCAAAACTCCGTCATCATCTTCCTCGAAGACAGTAGACGCACTCTCATCCGGGACTCGTACATGTACGGTGCATCACTTATCGAACGCAGCCCCTGGACGCCCCTCGTCGAACGATAAGACGCCGTCTCCGCGTTTCTACAGGGCAGCTTCGTCGGAGCTTAACGACTGTCGCGGTTTTGCAACACAGAGCCGCACCATCTGCTCAACAGACCCTCCAGCTGCACAGCCTGAGACTGCCCGATCAGGATTCACACCATGATGGGATGGTGGTCTTCCGGGGCCAACACGGCCCTGGACGAGCAGATCGAGAAGGCTACCAGCAGCAGCCTCGAGGACATCGCCCTCAACCTCGAGATATCTGATGTCATCCGCTCCAAGACTGTCCAGCCCAAGGAGGCGATGCGCTCGCTAAAGAAGCGCATCGGAAACAAGAACCCCAACACCCAGCTGAGCGCCCTTAATGTACGTCATAGCGATGCTTAACCTCGCTGTCTATTTGTTTGCCAATGGTTACGCTGACTGACTTGCGGGTTAGCTCACAGATACCTGCGTCAAGAATGGCGGGTCACATTTCCTCGCCGAGATTGCCTCCCGCGAGTTCATGGACAACCTCACATCCCTCCTGAAAGCCACCGGACCAGCTGCCGTCAACGTCCAGGTACGGTCCAAGATGCTCGAGCTGATTCAGACTTGGGCCACTGCAACCGAGGGTCGACACGAGTACACGTACATTGGAGAGGTCTACAAGACCCTGCAGCGCGAGGGCTACCAGTTCCCTCCGCGTGTCAGTGTGGCCAGCAGCATGATTGACAGTAGTGCTGTAAGCGACTCCGGTCTCCTTTGCCTGCCATGGATCTTGGACTGACACCCATACTGTTTAGCCCCCGGAATGGATCGATTCCGACGTCTGCATGAGGTGCCGAACCGCCTTTACCTTTACGAACCGCAAGCACCATTGCCGCAATTGTGGCAACGTCTTCGACCAGCAATGCTCGAGCAAGTCCATTCCCTTGCCGCATCTCGGCATTCTGCAGCCCGTCCGGGTCGACGACGGCTGCTACGCCAAGCTTACGGACAAATCACACAGAGGCTCGGGCGGTGGGCACGGCCACGAGCGAACCCCGACATTATACTCGTCCTTCCCGAACAAGTCGCGGAATTCAGCGCCAATGCAGCCGCGAGACGCTAGGGTACAACAGGACGACGGGTTTGATGAGGATATCCGGAAGGCCTTGGCCATGAGTCTGGAGGACGTCAACAAGCATTCTCGCGGCTATGTTCCGGCGTCGGCGAACGGGCCAGCTCCAAGCCAGAGGAAGGTCAACGGCCATGAGTCTGGACCCCCCAAGGCTGCAGAAGAGGAGGACGACGACCTGAAAGCGGCAATCGCAGCCTCCCTGGCTGATATGGAAGAACAGAAGAAGAGACATGCAGCTGCGCTGAAGGAGCAGGCTTCAAGCCCAGCCGCCGCGTCTTCTTCGGCCCCTTTCTCTCTACCAAAGAACGATTACGAGCTCAGCCCGGTCGAAGCCGAGAACATAAATCTGTTCGCGACACTTGTCGACCGGCTCCAAACCCAACCTCCGGGGACGATACTCCGAGAGCCACAGATCCAGGAGCTGTACGACAGCATAGGTACCCTGCGGCCAAAGTTGGCGCGGACCTATGGCGAGACCATGAGCAAGCACGGTATGTCTCCAAATCCGAGTTGATCCAAATCCGACTGCACTCTTTCTGACTCGTCACAGACACACTCCTGGACCTCCATGCGAAACTTTCCACGGTGGTCCGATATTACGATCGGATGCTGGAGGAGCGACTGTCCAAGGCCTACAGTCAGCACAGCCTTGGCGGGTATAATCTCCCTGCTCCAAGGCAGGCTGCGGCGGCGTATCCCTCGATAGGGGGCCCGAGCACTGCCGAGAACTTCTACACCGGCGAGGCCCCGGTGGACTATAACAGGCAGTCCACGTATCAGTCCTATGGCCAGGCACCTCAGGCTGCGCCACCGCAGCAGTACGCACCTTACGACAAGCGTGCCTCAGTAGCTGGCCCTCCAAATGGGCAGTACCCTCCACAACAGCTACAGCGAACCGAGAGCTGGGGAGCAAACACGCCTGCGGCGCCGTCCCAGCAGTACATGCAACAACAGAGTTATCCGCCACCAGAAGCAGCTCCGAATCAGCAGCCGGCTCCGGTTCCGCAAGCTCCCCAGCAAACTCCGCTGGCAGCACCTTCGGCGCCAGACTCTGTTGGCACAACACCGACGACGGATCCGACCGCATCCTACTACTTCAGCAACGCGCAGGCCGCACCCCAGGCGCAGCCACAACCATCGCAGCAGCCTGCCTCGGACTCACCTTATCCCAACCTGCAGCAGTCAATGCACTCATACCAACCTTCGCCGGCACAGACCCCGGCCTCGGTCCCGGCCCAACCGGCGCAGCCCACCGCCGGGCAACCTCAGCAGGCTCCTCAACAACAACAGCAACAGCAGTCCCAGCAGCCATACTGGCAGCATTCTGCCGCGCAGCAGACTCCGTTGCCTCCGGTCTGGCAGCCCCAGCAGCAGGCTCCCAACCCGTACAGCGGATATACCCAGGAGGCTTTTCCTTCGGCGCCGCAGCACGCTCCTAAGCAGCCGGTCGTGGAGGAGGCACTCATTGAATTGTAAGGACGGGGTGGCCCTTTCGGGTGGATGTCCGTCGGGTGACAGGATAGCCTGACGGTTTATGCATGTATGTACGTAAGTGAGTCGAGACGGCGCTTTCTCAGGCAGTCGTTTGCATCAATGAAGCAGTTTTGCCGACAAGGAGCACGAAAGTGAACGCGTTTCATGGCCGCATTTGATTATAGTGCTGAGTGTCTCTGTGACTTTCGCGTTAGGGAGCAGTGCTGCAGTTGGGAGGGTTTATGTTCCACAAGAGCCTGGTACCTGGTGTTAGCACCAGAACACCACTCGGCAGGTCGGTCCTCAGCCGCCGAATTTACGCCTATTACCACATGCCTTGTCAAGGAAAGTGTCAACAAGATATGTTTTCCTGGGTCGTGCCGATGAGGAGTAGTAGGCGAGTAGCCGGTGTTAAAGGATATGCACTTTATATGACACGGCATTTCTATCATTCAACCGGGACCAGCCAAACCAGGAAGCTTCACATCCGTGTCCAATCGACCCCACGAACCAGGGGAGCGCCACTCGGACAATCGCAATCGAACGTATCCTGAACGCGATATGGTTCCTCTGTTATGGTACCCCTGCTCTAATCGACAGTCCTACGCCATGTCGGCAAGACGGCCAGACCAGAAATACTCCTTTCTTCGGTGTATCTACTCCCGGCTCTGAACTCGATGTCCTTCCTATATCTGCCAAGCTCGTCGAGACATCTCACATCTTCGCGCCTTTCTACAGCTCGGTAGTTGACCGTCGAGCGCTACAGTAGCCATGTTCAGCATTCACCTCCTCCTCGCCATCCTTCTCGGAGTCCTGCCAACGGCAGCAGTTGCACAGCTCAGCGGTCGCGTAGGTCCGACTACAAACCGGGAGAGCAAGCGTGGCATCATATGCAACGTGCTCAACTACAAAGGCGTGGCATCCAAGACCGCGGACATTGGGCCTGCCATCCAATCTGCTTTTGCCGCTTGCAAGAATGGCGGAACCGGTGTGTCAAGCTCTCGCGCCCGTTACCGTCATCACCCATTTTCTGACTAATCTCGAAGTGTATGTGCCGCCTGGCGACTACGGCATGTCGACGTGGGTCAGTCTCAGCGGCGGACAGAATTGGGCCTTTCAACTGGATGGGATCATCTATCGTACCGGGTTAGCTGGCTCTATGCTATGAGACGAAGAGGAGAGATAAGTGTTGGTGCTAACCTCGCCACAGGTCACAGAACGGTAACATGATCTACATCGAGAAGGCGAAGAACTTCGAATACTACAGCAGTACCTCCAAGGGTGCTGTGCAGGGCTACGGTTACGAGTCACACAAGGGTGAGTGACGAGGACCCTACCCTCGCATCGTAATATCGGCAGGACGCCTGATCACACTATAGCTGGAAAGTATGGTGCTCGCATTATGCGCCTCACTCAAGTCCAGGACTTCTCGATTCATGACATAGCTCTTGTTGATGGCAAGCCTTAACCGCCATACTCCCATCTTCATCAACAGTTGAACTAACTCTGTTCAGCGCCCCAATTCCACCTCACACTAGACCGCTGTACAAATGGAGAAGCCTACAACATGGTGATCCGAGGCGGCAGCGAAGGCGGACTCGACGGAATCGACGTGAGCGGCAGCAACATCTGGATCCATGACGTCGAGGTGTCGAACCGGGACGAGTGCGTCACCATCAAGAACCCGGCCAAGAACATGCTCGTCGAGCAGATCTACTGCAACTGGTCGGGCGGGTGCGCCATGGGCAGCCTCGGACTGGATATCGACATCTCGTACATCACGTACGACAAGATCTACACAGTCAATAGTAACCAGATGTTCATGATCAAGAGCAACGGCGGCAACGGCACGGTGAGGGACTGCACCTTTTCGAATTTCATCGGTCACAAGAATGCGTATACCCTGAATATCGACGCGCACTGGACGCAGCTGAAGCTGCAGACCGGAAACGGGGTGCTGTATCAGGATCTCAATTTTACGAACTGGAAGGGTTCTTGCTCGGACGGGTCGCGGAGGGCGCCGATCAATGTGATCTGCCCCGATGCGCAGCCTTGCCACGGAATCACGATCCGCGACTTCGCTGTCTGGACTGAGTCGGGCAGCAGGGAGTTCTACAAGTGCTCCAGCTCGTTTGGGAGCGGAGGATGTTTGAGGGGCGGACAGGCCTACTCGTCTTATGCCGTCTCGACTGTCACTGTCGCTGCTACTCCGTGAGTTTTCGTCCGTCTGTCTATAGTTGGAGCGTGCAACTCACTGATATCCTGGAACAGTGCCGGATGGAGCGCCCCTACAATGGCTGCCGACCTGACAAACCTGCCATTGACAACGAGCATTGACATTCCCACGATTGGGACGAGCTTCTTTCCTGGCGCTACCCCTTACAGCAAACTTCTGGGGGGCTGAAGAGGGACAGTCGAATCGGTTCCGGCGCTTGCTTCTTTGTTTACCTTGCATTAGGCCATCTAGGGATGGTGTGTAAATGGGATGTTGGTCCTGTTTGCGGTCAAGCCATGTTGTTTGGAGCAACAAAGAGCAGATTGAGGAGGACTGGAATCGTTCATGTACAAGACAATGAATCGTACGGGACGGACACCAACTGGCAACACCTCTCTTGCTGTTAAGTTCCATACGGGTTCTGGGGTCCCTCTGCGTCTCCATCTCAGAATACCGCCTTGGTCGCAGCCCCAATTTGACTCTCGACCACAGTCCCTAGCAGCAGCTTCCGGTAACACCCTTCGTAAGCAGTGCTCGCATTAAGCAGACAGTACGGTCGCAACCCAGTATGCAGCGACCACCGCAGGATAAATGTGCGTTTGGCTTCAGCGAGAACCAACCCCTTGACCTGTTTTTAACCAGTCGTCCCTGCTAACGCTCACTTAGTCGAAGTTACCAACGAGATGATGCATCGGCTTGAAGATGAGGATGCCTTCGAGAATATGCTCGAGAGCTATGTAGCGAACGAAGTTGACGGTCTGCCTCGCGGAGGTAAGTTATTCGACAATGTACCTCGAGTAAGTGACGGCTTCGACGGTCTGCCTCGCGGAGTTAATGTCTTCGACGGGGGTATTTCCTTCGACCACGACAGCCAGTTCATCACGCGCCCGGGCCGCGACATCAGCTC
Organism: Coniochaeta hoffmannii; assembly: GCA_030052785.1. Taxonomy (NCBI): domain Eukaryota; kingdom Fungi; phylum Ascomycota; class Sordariomycetes; order Coniochaetales; family Coniochaetaceae; genus Coniochaeta; species Coniochaeta hoffmannii. The sequence continues at coordinate 97,576 of JANBVN010000012.1, read as the reverse complement.
TCTCATTTTCTACCCTCTCCCAGCTCCCGAGGACGAGGAAGAAAGTCGTGAGCCAAACCCATCGGCACCCTCGCACCCAAACGCCCCGAAGATCCCTCCCATCCCCTTGCAGCCGGGAGACCCCATCCCCCGCCTCAACGTCGCCTCGTGCAAGCCCCACCCCCTCGAATTCGGGCACCACGTCCGCCGCCGCCCCTGGGAGACAGGCAGCGTCCACCCACCCCTAATCGTCGGCACCGAGCGGCCCATCAAGGCCCTCTGGCAGAGTACCTCCTCCATCCCCTCTCAACTCCTCCACCCGGGCCCCTTTTCCTTCGCCCTATCCTGGCCGGACTCCGACTTCCCCGTCGTCCGCCTCGACACCTCCCACGACAAGCCCCTCTTCCCCCTCTTCTACACGGAGGAAGGGTACGTCTACCTCCCCAAGAGAGTAATCTGGCGAGACGACACCGCCGCGCTGGTCAAGTACGCCGAGTTCTGGGGCCGCAACTGGGAGGCCACGCGCTCCCCGCCCCGGGAGGTGGCGTACAAGGCTGACCTCAAGGCCGGGATGCACGCCCGCAGGTACGAGGCGGGGAGGTACAGGAGCAGGGACGGCCCGCCGAGGCAGAGGGAGGAGCTGGGGATCGACTGGGCGCGAGAGTTTAGGGAGGAGGTCAAGATCCTGGAGGTGTTGGGGATGACTGGCTCGGCGCACTTTAGCCGGATGATCGGGTTTCCGGCGCGGAGCGATAGTGGGTTTCTTGTTGAGTGTGACGAGTGGCCGGGGGCCAGGCAGGGGAGGGTGAAGTGGCTGTTGGGCGAGGAGGGGAAGTGGTCGGTTTATAGTGTGTGGAGGATGTTTGAGTGTCTGGCCAAGGCGTGCGCGGTCATGGCTTGGGGCAGTGAGTATCCTGATTTTCCGGTTGAGGGGTGGAATCAGATTGTTCACTTGGGGTTGGGACAGCCGACTGGTGAGTGCATATGCCCGAGTGGTGAGAACATGGGACTGACATGGATGGTGGTAGTGGAGATTAGTATGACACCCGATCACGGCCATACATGCGGCGGCGATGTTTGCTACAAGGTCAGTTACCGGAAGACCGTGGTTCGTATCCGAATACTAACTGTAGTAGATCTCCGATTTCAGCAGCGCCATCCGTTGGCCAGCCGGCGACATCGTCAGTAATCCCTGGGAAGATATCGAGAAGCCTGGCGTGAACAAGTACCGAGAGATCGAGATGAAGAGAGAGCTCGCCTTGAAGGAGTACCTCTACAAGGGGGACGGTGACTACGCTCCAGTAAGCACCATTTCCCCTCCATCTTCCTCAACATTACTCACCTTTCCCTTCAGGAACTTTCCCAAGCCCTGCCGCAAGACAGTGACAGCGGCATCCGTCCCAGCATCCAAGGCAACTACGGCTGGTGGACAAATGTCTACGCCATCGGCAAGATCGCAGGCGCCACCTTCCGCGCCTCCACCTCCCAGGGCGACCCCAAGAAATCCAGGGCACCCTACCCAGCCGACGACATCGTCACCCCCGAGCCCTCCTTAGGCGTAACCGACGCCGCCTCCCTCTCATCCCTAACACACCTCGAGCAAGAAACCTACTGGCGCCGCCACGCGGCCGGCGACCCCGTCGCCCGTCTCGAAGGCCTCATCGCCGCCTGCACCGCCGAGGATCCCCGAAGCCGCATCACCATCCCGGAACTGCTCCTCGAGATAACGAAAGGGCTCACCGAGACGGACGAGACCCGCATGGAGGAGTCCCTCCAACCGTTACACTGGGAGGAACCCGGACAGAGGATGCTGATCAGCCGCTGCCACGACCGCGTCAGGCGGCTCACCGCGTCCAACTTGTGGAGTATGAAGGAGATCGGCCTGCGCCTGCACGAGGCGGTGTACAGGGAGATGCGCGGGATTATACACGGCCGCCAGGACGGGCCGTGGACTGTGCCCGGGGAGGAGAGGCAGGAAGAGGAGAGGTTCAGGATCCGGCTCGACGACAGGCAGAAGTGGGATGAGGTGGTGAGGAGGGTGTTTGTGGATGAGCATGGTAAGCCGGCTGCGGAACGGTTGAGGTGGGGAATTGGTACGAGGGAGGTTAGTGTTGAGCCGAGCGAGGACGAGGCGGATGAGGAGGGGCAGAGCGATCATGAGATTGATTGTGTGTATGGGACACAGGTGATGGGCGAGGGCATGCTGGAGAGGTATGCTGGTAGGCTGGGGAGGTGGGATGTTTCGTTCTATACAGGGTAGTTACACGGGGTAGTGGCTGGGCTGGTTGAGGTTGGTGTGCGTGGGTTTCCGTCATGTTGGACAATGGGTTCGTTGTCTGCCGTCGTTACAGTCTGTTGGCTCTATCGTCCTTTCAATCATATCAAGGAATATATCTATGATGTGCAGATGCCCCAGAAATTGAGCATCAGACGCAAGTATGTCCCTGAACAACCACCCTGACTCCTCTGTCAAGGTCAATATGCACACTCTATTTATCCTTTCATATGTGTGTTGTACATACTCCATATCAAGAGGGCTACACTACACCATCGGCTTCGACATTGGCGCAATGACACCGGGCTTGAGAATGACCCTGGGCTTCGTCGCGTCCTGGAACGACTCCTTGGTAACCCACTCTGGTCCGACCGGCAGCCGGAGCGATCGCTCGTACTGGAGCCGTGACTCGAACGGATGCGGCAGCTGTGACGCCAGGTACTTGTCGTTCTATCATGATGGTCAGCATACAGATTCAGCAATACGGCCTTCTTCGGTAGCAACTCACCTTTCTCACCCGCCTTTCATTCACAATAACCCTCTCAAGCTTCCAGTCCCTTCGGTCCTTCTTCTTGACACCCTCCACCTTGGTGATGAACCTGCCGGTGTGCTTCTGCTTCTGCTTCTTGCCGACGCCGTCGCCAACCCAGCTGCCCCAGCCCGGCAGCGTGTTGTCCACCTCCTTCTCGTCGTCCTCATCCGCAACCTCGGCCTTCTCCCGCTGGAACTCGCCCACCACATCCTCGCCCGCGAAGGCGCGCTTGATGAGTTCCGTGTCGCGGATCGCCATGGGCAGGTGCAACGCATCGTCCTCGTCGTCATCGGACGATGCTCCGTCGGCCAGGACAGCGTCGCCGTTCTTGCCGTTCGGCTCGGTCTTCTTGGGCTTGGATATCGACTTGGTGGTGGCGAGAATCGCGGCGTTGGAGAAGTCGAGCTCCTCGGCCGGACCGCTCTTTGCGCCCTTCTTGCTCTTGCGCGACGCCTGACCGGCACGAGACCATGCACCAGCTGCGCCAAGGGACTCGTTCTGGGATTCCGACAGGCCGTTGGCCAGCACTGGCTTTGACGATGCGGTGTCAATAACGAATCCGTCCTGTGGCTGTTGGTCGGCGGCCCTGGCAGCAGCCCTGGCAACACGCCGCGAGGAGTCTGCCGGCTTAACCTCACCATCCGCTTTCTTACCGCCGTACTGTCGGCGACCAACATCAGGTTGTTCCTGGTCCTGGTCCTCCTCTTCGGCATCAGACGCCAAGTCCCGCCGTATTTGCTTGACCAACTCGTCATTGGCCCTTTTCAATGCTTCCTCGCCTCTTTGCATAAATTTCATCTGCATCAGTCCAGAATGCGGCTTCCCGTCATCAGCCGCAGCGAGTTCCAGATCACGAAGCAACCGTCGTCTTTCAGTCTCCGAGTCAGCCGACGCCTCAGACACGTCGTCATCATCATCATCATCATCGTCGTCCTCGCCACCGCCACCGCGTCCCTCAACCCGCTTCCTCAACTCCTCATCTCGGCGGGCCATATCCGTCAGCCCAGATCGGAAGTCGTCGTCCCACACCGCCCGACCAGCCTTGGCGCCCATCTTAGCCCACTTGCTTTCCTTGTGCTTGGCACCCATGCGCTCCATAGCTCGCCGGCGGTCCTGTGCCTCTCTCTCCTCTTCCGAGTCGATCTCACCCGCTTCCTTCATGGCAGCGAGGGTAGCCTCCTCGTCGCCGAGGCGCTCCTTGCGGTGGACACGGCGGTAGGCCTTGCTCTTGATCTTCTTGATGCGCTTCGCACGCGCCAGTTCCCGGGACGCTAGGTCGCGCTCGCGCCGACGCTGGTTGACGAGCTCTTTCCGTTCGGCTTTTGAGAGCTTGGGCTCTCCGTTCTCGCTGCCTTCGGGCTTCGGTGCCTTTTGCTTGGAGCTCGGTCCCAGACCGCTCTCCTCCATGATGGCCATGATCGTCTGCTCTAACTCGTTGGTGGCGTCTTTCGGATTCAGAGGAAGTATCTCGCCCTTGTCGAGACCGGCATCATGGGCATTCTGCGCGAGAGGGAAGAAGAGATGCTCAGCGCGGCGATTCGTCTTGACCGTGTCCGTCCACCTGTCCAGTGTCTCAGAAGCCTTTTCGAAGGCGGCAGTCCGCAGTAGCTTATCCTGCTGTCGTCTCGCAAGGGGGATATCGAGCTTCTTCGACGCTCCTGGCTTGGTCGCCTTTTCTTCCTTGTTCATCAACTTCAGCGACTTCTTGATATGCGGGTCCTTTACCCCAAACAAGCCGAGATCTTTCAGCCCGATCTTTGCTTTCTGGCTCGTTGCAGACTTGCCAGCTTCCGCATCCTCCTCCTCTTCGTCGCCGGCAAAGCCTGATATTAGGGACTTCAGGGCGTCTCTTGCTGCTGGGTCCTCCTCATCGTCGTCATCGGAATCGGATTCCTCGCTGCTAGATGCATCGTCGTCGTCGTCTTCCTCATCAGAACCAGAAGAGCCGGAACCCCCCGCCTCCTCCTCGTCGGTCTCGGAATACTGATCTAAAGCCGTCGCAAGGTCAATGGCCTCTGACCCGAGGGACTCGAGATCGTCGTCATCATCGCCTTCATCCAGATCCTCCTCTTCCTCAACCTCCACTCTCTTCTTCTTCCCCTTCTTGGATTTACTTCCGCGGAAGGCAAAGTCCTCAAACTCGGCCTCGTCCTCCTCGCCGAAAGCATCGTCACTGTCGATCTCAGAGTCCTCGTCGTCCGGGCCCATGCCGACATGCCACTCATTGCCCTCACTGTCCTCCTCCATCTCCATGTCCGGGTTATCAAACTCCTCGCCCGCCTCCGCCGCCCTCCTCGCCCGCTTCTTCATCCGCGTGTCATTCTCCTCCTCGTCATCATCTTCATCCATGTCTTCATCGTCATCGTCGTCCCCTCGTGGCCGCTTGCTGCGCGGCTGCGGCTCGGGTGATGGCTCGAGGTCGCGCGTGCGGACGCCCCTCGTCTTCTCTGGACCGACCTCAGCCTCAGCGAGCGCAAAGGCGTCGAGAGCTTTGGACCGTGATTTGGCCCGGGATTTGGACTGTGTCGAGCCGGATTTCTTGCCCGCTTTCGCGCCCGAGGCGCCGGGCATGAGCGACCGCCCGTGGGCTTGTCGACCAGGCATTTTTTTTTTTGGGCGGTGTGGTTGCGGTTGTGAAGTTGTTTGAACGGCTTCACCTTCGCCAAAGATTTGCCCGGCGATAAGATTGCAATCCAAATGCAAAGCTCCAAAATTTGGGCGAGGGCACTTTTTCTGCCGCGTGGGATGCGGGCGGTGAGAGGCCTAAATTTAGCGGGGACCTTTCCGCGGACCCGCTATTCCGCGTCGGTCCCTGTTTCCGCTTTTGACTCGGCGATAACTTCAATTTCCAACTTCAGCCCAGGCGCCCAACGACGGAGCACGCGAAATACCGGCACCGCCATTGCAGACCGAACCGACTGGATCTGAAGTCTGCTCGGCAGAAGTAACTCGAATACGCTGCCCTCCCGTGCACTTTAGTATAGCCTAGTGGCTCAGTAACGACGATGCGCGCAACACAGCAACTACTCGGCAAGTACCGCCATCTGCGGTTGACGACCAAGGACGTCAACAAGGGCTTCTACAAGGGCAACCGGACAGGTACCGTTGGTAGGCACACGAAACACGGTGGCTTCATAGTGGACTACTCGCGGGTGAGGACATACGTCGTCCCGCAAGGGTTGAAGGACTTCAAGGTGCGTTCTATGCGCGGTCCATTGGTTCGGATTGCACACATGTGGTCATAGTCCTGACAAATAACTCGACAGCTCACACCGTTTGTATCGCTGAACATGGATAAGACATTCGGACAGTACGAGACAAAGGCTGGCCCACGAGATCCGGCGCTGTACCTCAGCAGGTGGAAGCGGGAGAATGCGGTGGACTGAGGGGGGAATGATGGTGGATGACTCGTTGTCACGGGCAAGACTGCAGCGTTGTAGTCAAGGAATAGACCTGTCATGGCAGAAGAGATATGCCCGGGTCAGAGTGCCAGAGGCGTCTCTGGGAGCACACACTGTACAACAACATCTGTAAATACATAGGAAAGGGAATATACCCAACAGAAGGAGGGAAGGAGTACGCCATCACTGTGTCTCGAGCTCTCATAGACTATTTGCAGGTGAGCGAACGACGAACAGGCCCGAAAATGCAAAAAGAAACCGTCGGCGGCTTCTTCTCAAGGCCCAGCCTACCCACTTCCTCCGCATGGTAGCGCACACCGCCCCCCATCCTATTCGGGTTTCCACTCAGGAGGTAGGGTATTGTGTTGCGACGTTCTCTGACCGGTGTGGGAGTCGACCGAGCTGGAATTGAACTCGGGACCTGCTGAGCCCAAACCTGACGGTCAGCGCCGTGTCTGAAGCGAGTGCGGCGAGTTCCAATTCGACCACTTAATCTTAGGGCGGTGATTGAACGGCTCGGTATTTGACTTCACAAGGACCTGACAAGCTCGGGCCAAGTGACGACTGTCCAACCGCGAACTAGCAACTGCAAAGGAACTGCATAATCAGCTGCAGGAGTAAACAAACAGCGACAGTTGGCTAAGGTAATCGGCAAGTTGCAAATACAGCGTCGTGGGTATTAGGTCGAATAAGGCAAATATATAGCAACAAGTCCAGCCTCCCGTTCTCACTCCATGGCTGCACCCTTCACCTTGGGTAAATCCTCCGCAGCAGTAACGAACGTCTCCAAGCCAGGCCTCTCAAGAACCTGTGTCAGACCTCCGTCAGCTCCACTACCATCAAGCTGAGTATCCCCAACAATGCCCGACATACCACCTTTATCATCCTTCTCGTCTAATGTCACTGGACTCATCGGCCTCGGAGTGCCAGTCTGTCTCGAGACCATCCCATCCACCCTTCCGGAGTTCAGCGTGATCATGCTCGCCGTGTCAGCTTCCCTCTTGATGCTAAATGGCATGGCGATGCCGTCCACTCTCGGCCGCTTTCCAGTGACCCCGGTATCGGGGACATACTTTGGGCTCAGGAAGTTGGCATCAGCATCCTTGCCGTGGGTATCCGTGGCCGGGTCGGCAGCGCTGCCCAGATCGTCAAGACTACCAGTCTGATTTTGATCTGTCACCGTCCTCCTCCTCGACCGACTCCGGGTCAGGTCTCCTGTCACTCCCTTCGCACCCTCCCTGCCTTGTCTGTCCTCCTCCTCACTAGCAGTGACTGCACTGCTATCCTCCATCGCCTCTCCTCGCTTCTCGTCCTCAGGCTCTCTATCCAGAATAACCTCCATTCGCTCCCTCCCTTCAGCAGCCCTCTCCCTCTCGACCGTCATCTCGTCGTGCTTCGAACCCCACAGACTCCACACGCTCAACCAGTAGCTCTTCACCCTCTTCTTCTCCCTCATCATCTCGCCCCCGATCTTCCTACGTCCAGCCAGCGCACTCGGCGGCGGCATCTCGCCCGCCCCGAAGCTCTCGAAGCCAGCCAGTGCGTCTCTGATCCTCTTCTCGTGGACCTTGGCCTTGACCGACTTGTACCGAGAATCCCACCTGCGCTTCTGGTAGAGCCACTTCTTCACCGGCCCTTGTTTGATGACCCCGACCAAGTCGTTGCTCATCGTGCAGCCGGGCAGTTCCTCGGGTGGAGGGAGCGGCAGGATGTCGCCGTGGCGTGTTATGCGCTGGCGCACCATGTGGTTGACAAAGCGCGGCAGGGAGTCGCCTGCGCGACCCACAGTCTTCTTAACTGTGCTGTCCGGCTTGCGGCGGTCCACTTCTGTCTTCTTCCGCTCCTCCTTGCCGGAGTCGGAGTCGGAGCCCGAGATGACGGAGATCTCGTCGTCGTCGAGGATGTCGATCGCGGTCTTTTGCGCTCGTGCGAGCGCCCAGGCCCCGAACTGCGCGACGCTGCGGTACATGTACTTTGCCGGACGGGTGAAGCTGAGTGTGGGCGCGACATGGCAGAGGTCGTCCCAGACCTGCAGCTGGACGTCGGTCGGCTTGTACTTCCTTATCTGCTCGCGGGCGTAGTCGTCCAGCAGGGCGTCAGCGGGTAGGTATCTCTGCGGATTGGCGCATTTGTGGGCGAGATAGATCTGCTCGTCCCTGAGGATCTCGCCCCCTCCCACCATGATCAGCAGCGGAGGCAGACCGCCCAGCGTCGGCTGCATGACGGGGCTGACGAGCGGATGCGCCAGCAGTTCGTTGGTGGTGTACATCTGGATCTGCTCCTTGATCTCGATGTGCTGCCCGTCAATCACCAGCGACAGCCGATGAGTCTTTTCCTTGACGTCCTTAATGGTCGGCACGCCCTCGCCACCCTCTGCACCATCCCCATTACCGCCCTCACTCTGCTCAGCATATTCTTTCTTCTGCCCAACAACAACCTTCTTGATGACCTCCAACTCCTCTTCATCCGGCGGCGGCCACGCCTCACTCGGCTTATGATGGAACCCACTCTGCGGTATATAATCCAGCGGCGCCTCGCCGGCTACACTGGGAAAAGAATGCGTCAGGTCCACCCACGGACTGATCAGCACGGCGCCAGCAGGCATCGGCACGCCCCGATCCCTCAGCGTGACCAGCATACTAACCACCATCCCGCCACCAGCCGAGTCCCCGGCCAGCACGATTGAGCTCGGTTCCACCACAGTCAACAGATACAGATACGCCGCCAGACAATCCTGCAGCCCGCATGGAAACGGAAACTGGGGCGCGAGCCGGTACCGCGGCGCGAACACCCTCGCCTTCAGCTTCCGCGCATGCCGCTGCATCTGGTACCGGTGCTCGTCGACGCTGCCGAAGAAGTACGCCCCTCCGTGCACGTACAGCATGACTCTCTTTCCGGGATCATTGTTCCTCTTCCTCTCGTTGTAATCGGCCTTCATCTCGATCCACTCGGCGCGGAGGCAGCTCTCCTTCCCGGGCTTCCGCCACGTCCACCACTTCTCGCCGCCGACTCGCTTGAGACCCTCCGGTCCGAGCTGGGCCCTCAGCAGCTCCGCCGAGCGCTCGAGACTCGACTCCGGCACGATGACCTCGTCGACCTTGACCCACTGCGGGTGCGGCACCCATTGCGACGTGAAGGCCTGGAGTTCCTCGACCGTGTGGCGCGACGCGTGCTGCAGGAAGGAGCGGATTAGGTGCAGGCCTTCGTCGTACGATAGGTGGGCTGTGGGACGCTGCCGGAGGGGTTTGCGATTGATGTACTTGGACGGATCAGTAGTGTCGTGTTACGGGGAAGGAGAGGATCAGCTTACATGCGACAGGAGCGTGGACACCACCGTCGGTGTGACGGCTAGGCCGACCAAAGGAGCGTTCATAGTTCAGACAGTAGTGTTTTGCAGTAATGACAAATGTAGAAACACACCGCCCACCAATTGTTAGTATGCAATAGCATTGTATTTCGTGTTGATGCTCGAAAGCTGAACTGCTGTGGTTGAAATTGTCTTTGTTCGGCACTTCAGCCTGTGATGTCATTTCTTGGCACTCGGGATTAAATTCCTGGGTGATCGACAGCTAACCCCCGGACTTCGAGGTAGCGCCCTTGACATGCGGGATGTGCACCGAAATAATCGTCAGTGCGAACACCGAAGGGTATCATCCAAATAGACATAATATTTGTTCCAGATTCAGGAGAGTCCAGCCAAGGTTCGGTGTATCTACATCTGTTGGAAGAAGAAACTCTGCTGATTCAAAGCTCAATAGTTAAAGCTCTCCGAAACAACTTCCTCCCCCGCCAGCCACTCGACTAATAATACCTTCTGTAGCCCAGGACTTACACACAGATAATACTTCCTATCACTGGGCCTCGAATCAGAATCCACCTGCAGGACATCTTGCCTAGTCAATCTCCTCTGATTAAGGGTCACTCCCAGCGTTTCAAGCTTCCCTATCGCCTCCTTCTCCCGGCCTCCAACCTCGCCCGTAACAAAGAGTCTCAACACCCTCCCCAAACCCCTGTTCCTCTGCACCACCTCGACAGCAAGCGGCAGATCCTCCCCCCTCAAACTCCACACAACCCTCAACCGCACTTCTCCCTCCCCCTTATCGTCCAGCAAATCCCCCACCTGCGCCAGCAAAGGCGTAATCCCCACGCCCCCGGCCACAAACACCGGCATCTTCCCTTTCCCCAGCGCGCTCAACCGAAACCCTTCCTCCCCGCCAAACCCGACTATCGGGACCTCAAGCGGCATAGCCCGCAGATTATGCCTGCTCAACAAGCCCGTAGCGGCCCCGTGCGTCCTCGCTGTGATCTCGAATTCCGTCCCGTCTTTTATCTCTCCCCCCTCCCCTCCAGCGACGACGGCAGGCGCGCTAGAGACCGTAAAAGTCCTCACAAAGTCGTCGTTCAGGCTCTGCGGCTCGTCGTCGCGCATGTGACTCCACCCCTCGTCCAGCTCCGGCCCGAAGTCGAGCGTCACGTACTGGCCCGCGCTCCAGGCCCTCATCCGCGGTCGGTGCCGCGCCGCCTCGAAGCGGAAGGTGTAGCGGTTTATCGTCGGCGTGAGGCTCTCCCGCTTGACCAACGTGGCTGTGGCGTCAGCCCCTCCCTTTCCATCGGCAAGAAGGGCTCCCTCTGTAGCGAGCCGCCGGACGGGAGGGTTGTAGGGCGACCGCTCTCCCAACACGCCGCGGAACGGGAGGCCATCTTTCACGAATCGGGCGGCGGTGACGTTGATCCTGATGGCTAGTTTTGCGTGGGGGATGAGCGCGGCAGCGTCTGCGCCGGCGAGGATGCTGGCCGTGCCGGTGAGGTAGAGCACGTCGGACGTGTCGAAGTCCGGAATCGCCACGCCGATCTTGGGGTTGAGGTACAGGTTCCCCAGCGACTCGTAGAGCCTGTTGCCCGAATACTCCGGGTACACCAGCACGACCTCCGCTTCCGGCGCGTTCCTCGCCACCCTGACGAACCCCGGCGGTCCGCCGCGATGGTTCGTGTCCATCGCATCGCCGTGCGTCGTCGTGAGGAAGAACATGTCCGCCTTCTCGATCAGATCTAGAGCGGCCTGCGGTAGGGGAAGCGCGTCCGACACCAGTTCCGGGGACGGCAGGTGCGCCCTGATGACCTTCTTGTTCATGTATTTCGGGCAGTTCCCCAGTGTCTCCTTGACTAGCACCGCAAGCTCGACCTCACCGACACCCGACCCTGCCCCGCCTTGGCTGTTGATCAGACCCGCGACCAACCTCCCCGCGATCTTGACCCGGTCGCGGTTCTCGAGGTCCACGCTGAGGGCGCTAAGCGGCACCTCCCTCTGCAGTAACTCACCCTCAGCCGGGGCCGGGCCGAGTAGCGCCTCCACGACGGGATCGTGCTTCCTGTCCACCAAAGTCTTAGCTCCCAGGAACCCCTGCTGGATGGGCCGGCTAAACCCCCTCTCGCCTCCGAGCACGGTAGTCCACGGCCTCCCTTGCTCGTCGCACGCCCCGAAGGCGACGAGCGGGGAGGTCGCTATCCTGTGCCCGTAGCTCGGCGGCATGCCGCGCGAGTTTGGCTTGCCGCCGTGGCTGGGGACGTTGAGGAGCTTGTGCACGGCGACTTCGCCTGGATGCCAGCCGCCGGCGACTTCTGTTAGGGTTGACATGACGGGAGTGAAGGGTGGTAGCGCTTGCTGGTGGAGGGGCAGTGAGATGTTGAGAGCGGCAGTGGTGGAGGATGTTCGAGCTATGAGAGGTGAAAACAACAGCAAGAGATATATGTAGCTACAGTTCATTGCGTGCTTGCCGCTTGGCGGTTTGGGGAGGACTATGTTCCCCAAAGATATCTGCTTATTAGAATGGGCATGTGGGGATGAGTAAGCTAGCAACCACTTCGAGCGAAGGTTTGCAAAAGGCGCGCGGAGATGTCTCCGGCGCACAGCATGACAAATAATGCCAGCAAAGGGCGCGTAGTTGAGAATCCAATTGCTTGTCAGCGCTTAGGGGCCGGTAGCTGGGAGAAGCTAACATCTGCGCACTCTTGACCCAGAGGGCGTATCGGATCGTCGACAACGTGCTCCACGCTGGCGACAACACGGCGTCGTGCGACACCGTTCCGGCGCTACTACCGGGTGCCAGAGACCACGACTGCACGGCCGGGGCGGGGATGCCGGATGACCGCATCGGTGCCACGGACGACAATGAGCTGACTCGCAGCTATTATCAGACGGTTGGACCGGCAGACAGAGAACATAACCGAAGTCCAGGACGGAAACCGCGCGGCATCCCGCAGTTCGAGTCAATCTGCACCCACGAAGGACAGGGGTTGATCCATCACTGACGTTGTGCATGCACGGACAACGATGGGAGGCCTCATTTCTTGGCAGGTCATCATCGGGTTCGCAACTCCGCTCTCCAGTCGTCTACCGTTCCCTTCGAGCAGTATGGAACAATATGAGAGTGCCTTGAAACAACGATTTAAAAGGTATCACCTTGGCGACGAGCGCTGCGGCCAGCCTGAAGAGATGTTCTGTTGCTCGAGTCTGGCTTTACCGATGACGGCATTTGTGGGAAGGCCCAGAACGCCGAGCCTGGCTTAGCGTTGGTGTGTTGCCAAGGGGAAGCTCTTGGCCAAGTGCCCCGCAACATCAAAGGAAGCTCTCCCAAACAGGCAAAGACCTTGATCCGGCCAACCATGTCGCTGCTGGTGACGCCACAGAGTTGCTCCGTCGGCACGTGTATTCGTCGATTCCAGGCTTGTTGTTGGCAAGAACACCACAGATTCACAGCGTCCATGTACAGCAGCAACACCAGAATACAGCTTTGCAAGACCAAGATTCAGCCAAGGTGCATCCCGTCTTGAGTCAGTTGCTTGATCCATTCTTTTGCAGAGCTTGTGTCCCGGGTTAAAGGTTCCACACCATCCGGCAACCATCTCATCTTTTCTGTCTCTCTGATTCTCCCTTCTGCATCTTTCTCACCGTTTACTACACAGCCACTCTTGGCATCACACGGGTTTGCTTCACCTCAATCTCGTCCGGCGCAATTGGCGCATCCAGAGTCCACTTTCCCCGATTAACTCTTCGCCCGCCGAGAAGCCCAGATCAAAGCCTGATCCGGCCATCAATTTGATAGCTCTCTGTTTGCGCCGTTTTCTTGCTGGCCGCCGTCGCACCTGTGTGATTGCGCCTCGCTAGAGTTTGAGTCTGGGCAAAGACTCGATATCTGGGATCGACGTGTTAACTGAATCAACCCGGCTGTCCGCATTAGCACTAGCGAACAGCGGATCACCATGGTGTGTGAGTGCCCTTCTCTAGATCTCTCATTCCGTTCTTCTCTCCCTCTTAGGGCAATGCACTCCCGTGCCCAACAACTCCCAAGCTTACCGGCTGCGACTCCACGCCGACTAAGCAACCAAGACCTACGACTCGGGCATATCTTCTGCGCCCCTTAACAACAACGTACACAGTCGCGCCGCAGCATGGCCTCGCTCTCCCTCTTCCCGGCTATCCGCACTGCGCGATTCAGTACCTCTTAGCTATGGGCATCCTTTGGTTAACAGATTCTCCAGCCGTCGTAGATTTCCGCCGGAAGCTCCGCAAGACGTGGGACGGCACAACCACGACGCACAACAACGGCCACATCATGGACGAGGAAAGCCCGCTGCTCGGGTACCACTCGAGGGAGGAGAGCCGTGCCTCCTTCCTCCGGCGCGTCTTCTTTGACCGGAGGGCCACGCCGGGCATGGACAGCGATAACATCCTGGTACGCTGGCCCGCCCGAGTCTTCAACGTCACCAAGGTTACTCTCCTGAGTAGCCCCATCAACATCCTTCTCGTCTTCGTGCCCGTCGGTATCCTGGCCGGTCTGATGAAGTGGGATCCGACCACCGTCTTCACACTAAACTTCCTCGCCATCATTCCCTTGGCCGCCGTGCTGTCGTTTGCCACGGAAGAGATATCGAAGCGTCTGGGAGAGACGCTGGGAGGCCTGTTGAACGCTACTTTTGGCAATGCGGTCGAGCTCATTGTGCGTACCCCCCCCATGGGTTTCCAAAAGGTGCTCGCCTCACTAACCGGCCGCGCAGGTCAGCATCATCGCCTTGAGGGCCGGTGAGATCGAAGTCGTCCAGTCGTCGATGCTTGGCTCCATCCTGTCCAACTTATTACTCGTCCTGGGCATGTGCTTCATGCTCGGCGGCTTCTTCAACATGTACGATGCGAACGGGCAGGGCATGGAGCAGAGCTTCCAGTCGGTAACCGCGCAGACAACGTGCTCGCTCATGGCCCTGTCCTCCGCCTCGCTGGTCATCCCCGCCGCGCTCTACAGCGTCCTGGATAGCGCCCACGAGCACGAGAAGCAGTCGAGCATCTTGCTGCTGTCCCGCGGCACGGCCATCATCCTTCTCCTTCTCTACATCTTGTATCTCTGGTTCCAGCTGCGGACACATAAGAACATGTTTATGCCCGAAGACCCGGCCGAGCTCGAGGAGCTGAGCGAGGAAGAAGACGCCGACATCATGAGCCCGTGGTCCGCTGCCGCCGTGCTGATCATCGTCACGCTTATGGTTTCCGTTTGCGCCGACTACCTCGTGGACAGCATCGACGCCATCGTACAGAAGCACGACATAAGCAAGAACTTCATCGGTCTCATCTTGATCCCCATTGTGGGCAACGCAGCGGAGCACGTCACGGCATGTGTTGTGGCCGTCAGGAACAAGATGGATCTCGCCATGGGAGTCGCTATCGGATCGAGCATCCAAATCGCTCTTCTCGTTACGCCCTTCTTGGTTATTCTGGGCTGGATCATTGACCAACCCATGAGCTTGCACTTTGAGACCTGTAAGTCTAACACGAGAGAGAAGACCTGGTTGAGTGCGCACTGACATGTACACGCAGTCGAAACTATTGCCTTTGCTTTGTCGGTGCTCGTTGTGACATACACTGTCCAGGACGGAAAGTCGAACTACCTCGAGGGCGCTATGGTAAGATTTCCCATTTAGGCCATTCAAGACACTCACTGACCGTTTTCTAGCTCTTCGGGTTGTACCTGATTATCGCCCTTGCCTTCTGGGCCGCACCAAGCGATGCCTTGGACAAGGTCCTGGCACTGTTTCACTAGTGCGCGATTACTTGACGTATGTCGTGTACGTCTGATTCTGCCAGTGTATTACTATGGATTCTGGAATGGGAGAGCTCTTGGCGCGGAGCGGAACGTGATCGAACCACAGAGTGTCGACGCTAGCTCGGCATCCTGGGGCAACATCAAGCGGAGGGGAAGCATGTGTCGCCAACTGCTGAGCTCGAAGCCCAAGATCGCTTTGTCACTATTGAGACGGTCCATCAACTGCCAGCCATTCCCTGCTTGCTGGTGCTACACCGGGAAGGTCGCTTCATGGCCATGGGTTGAGCATGCAAACCAAAAGCGTTGATTGCTATGTAGGACTTAGAGCTGCTATAGCGTTACATACCCACGGAGGTTTTCCCTTGTTCGTATACAAAGACTTGATGCATACCCGGACACACCGTCAAAGGGACGCTCCTTTAACACACTGACAATGCGCTTGTCTGATACTCTACTGTGCTCATTGTTGTCTCTGTCTTCGGAGGCGCCCCCCAGAGTTTGTCAGTCAGCTTCACATATAAACCGTGTCCTTCCGTCCCCCTTATGCGTTTCCCCTGCCGTCACCACTGTTCTTCCGCCACCCAAGTGTCACTGGGCCAAGGTAAGTCTACACATCACCGTCACAGGACTAACTGTCTCTTACAGTCCACTCCTACCTACGTAACCCATCACCATGCCCCTCAACTTCCTCACCCTCTACAAGGGCTACCGCGCCATTCCCTTGTCCATCTTATCCCCTTCATCGAGCGGTCGCAGCAGGTCGCCAGACTACTCTTCTGGGGACAATTGGGGCGAGGCAAACTTCCTCTACGACCCTCCCCCAAAGTCCCCCATGGCCACCGCCACCGGCTCCGGAACCTCGCCCAGCTCGTCAACCATATGCCTCCCCGGCACACCCCGCCACGGGCCCCTCATCGACCTCTACGATGAAGATGAGGACTCCGTGCTATCCGAAGAGCAGGAGACGTCGTCGCGTACCATGGCCGAGGTCCGGTCCACGGGGCTTGTTACTACGGACGAGGTGGCGACCGCCTTGACGTATCAGGAGGCGGCGCTGGGTAGGGTTGCACCTAGACGGGGGATATCTCATTCCGGGGACTATGCCGTCTGCGATGGGGACCGTCGGCGAGAGGAGCTGATGAGGTTTTACGGCGTGGATGAGGATGCGGTCGAGATCATGGGGGAGCTGGGGGTTGATGAGAGGTGGGAAGGGGTGGTGGTGGAGAGGATGTTTGATTGTGATGACGACGCAGGAAGGAGTTGGTGCTCTGGTGATCGCTGGCGTACTATGGGCGGGATGGCTGCTAGCCCTACCGAGGAGAAGGCTCCTGTCGGCGAAGCTGAGGAGGGGAATGGAGGGTTTGTGGGCAGCTGGCTCGGCTTGGACACTAAGCTACTGTCCACTGGGGAGGTCGAGCCCGAGTTGCAGTTGCCTGGTAATGAGCTGCTGGGTCTGGTTGGCGAAGAGGCAGCGAAATGGGCTAGATGTCACGCCGAGATGACCGACACTGGTTGTGATGACGAATCCTCCAACAGCTCAGGGTCATCATCCTGAGTGCGGAACAAGGAGGAGCTCGACAAGGTGCTGGAAAACATGGAGACTACTGAGGAGGGAAGGGCTACTGAGCTGGGGTGGGTGTACGAGATGAGGCAATACGGGGATGAGCCTGCCGGGGAAAGGTGAGTATGTTGTTGTCGATCGGCCCAGTCTGGATTTCTTTGATAGGCTTGGAGCCCTAGAGGGGGCGAGTTTGAGGAAGGCTGGTGAGTAAGTGGTGAGAGGTAAGTGCAGGATCATGGTTGGTGATGGGTAGAGGTTCAGGTACGTGCGGATTACGGGCCTACGGCACGGTTGGACGTGTATCTGGCTTAGACGGTTTTCTTCTTGCACAAAGAAGTTGTTACCTTTGCATACACAGAGTCGACAACTATTTCACAGAAGCTCTTGTCTAATTCCTAGGTGGTGATTCAAAGGGTATCAATAATGCGTAAGGTAGCCTCGTCCTTTATTGTGGTTAGAACATGGGAGGTCACGTGCCGCTGATGCACGAGCCGTGGGCTACTTACACAGTACACAGTAGTTTACCGCCAAGCCAGTGGAGCTTTCCCAGCCTTTCTAATTCGCTCCATGTCCACTTCGCGTTGATCTCCCGCGCCGGAGTTGAAGCAATCGCGACTTTTGTCCCCTCCACTTCTGGTAGATTCGGACTTCAACCTAGGTACAGCTCCAAAATTCCGTCACCGCGTCTCTTATACCTCAGTTGCTTGCTTAGTCTTTCCTAGCACTACCTGTGATAACGAATATGCCACCAGGTGAGTCTGCCTTCTTTGCGCCCGCCACCTGTAGCCGCAGGCGCAACCGACCTGTCGCAAACCTGAAGCTACGCGTTTGGCCGCAACCTGTCAATCAAGTCACCTTCACCTCAAACGCTGCTCAACACCTGTTCCCAAAGCTTTCCGCGTTTTCAGATTCAGCCCCTTCCTGCAGCTCTCAACCTTTGCTAGCCACTTCTCTCCCCCCACACACTATTCACCATGGCGAGACTGACGCGCGGCGGTGCAGCCATCAGCGACGAGGAGACGTCCGACGTCGAGGCCACCCGCGGCACCACCAACCGATCGGGCAAAGCCAAGAGCGGGGTCAAGTACACCGAGCCAAAACCACTCGAGCTAGACGACGAGGACATGGTGGACAGCAAAGCCGCGACGAACGGCGACGCCAAGGACGAGGATGACGACGAGGAGGAGGACGGCGAGGATGGAGACGAGCCAGAGGAGTAAGACTTGTGTGTCAGGGGAATAT
Source organism: Coniochaeta hoffmannii (assembly GCA_030052785.1). Taxonomy (NCBI): domain Eukaryota; kingdom Fungi; phylum Ascomycota; class Sordariomycetes; order Coniochaetales; family Coniochaetaceae; genus Coniochaeta; species Coniochaeta hoffmannii. The sequence continues at coordinate 79,494 of JANBVN010000012.1, read as the reverse complement.
GCCTCGAGGACATGCTGACCGTCTTGCAGATACGTCGTCGAGAAGATCCTAAGCCATCGCTGGGAGAAGGCCACGGGGGAGCTCAAGTTCGAAGTCAAGTGGGAAGGATACGAGAAGAAGTCAGATCGAACATGGGAGCCTGAAGAGAACCTGCAGTAAGCCCAGCCGTCAGAGGGCAGGCTTCCGGACAACAAGCGACTGACAGACATTTAGGCACACCTCTGTCCTCGACGAGTATTATGCCGCCCACGGCGGGAGAGAGAAGATGCTAGAGGAGATAAAAGCTGGTCTAAAGAGCAAAAAGCGAGGTCGCACAGATACCGCCACGCCGACCTCAACGAGCAAGCGGTCACGCAAGAACGGCGACCACCCTGTCAACTCCACACCTCCCGCGACAGCCAGGCAGGCAGAGTGGAAGCCCCCACCCGGTAGCTGGGAGGACGAGATCCTTGACCTCGATGCCTGCGAGGACGAGGAATCCGGCAAGCTTATGGTGTACCTGACGTGGAAGGATGGCCATAAGACACAGCACGAAACCAGTGTCATTTACAAGCGGTGCCCGCAAAAGGCAGGTTTATGTCGTTTTCTGTGTGGTTGACTGCGATGTGTGCTGACTTTGCCTGAAACAGATGCTGCAATTCTACGAGCGACATGTACGGATCATCAAGAAGGACGCCGAGGAGGTTGACGATGCCGTCTACTAGAGGTTTTGAGTGCCGGGCGCCTCGGTGTTCTTGTTTTGTCATACGGAAGGCGCAACGGAGTTCCCAGGATCGATTTCAGTGCCACATCAGAGCCGGGCGTCTTCTTTGCTGCTGGGTCTGGCCGAGCCCTTTTGCCGCACCGAGTCTCGACGTGGGCGCATCTCTGGTCATGTTGCCTGTACGATTGTGTAACGGAGACGTGCTCACCTGCCGGTTATTCTAGCATGGCCTTTGGCAAGCGTAGCTCTAACCTGTTTCTACTTGCGGTCCACGCTAGCGGTTTATCGTTGCCTTTTTCATCTTTTCATCCCGAATCTGTATGACCAGACAGCCATCTAAAATCGAAGTAAGGTATTGTTCAATCCCTTCGTTGGATCTGCAACCACACCAGGCTGTCTGAAGGCAATTGCACCACAGACTAGCGTTCAGCGCGTTCTTCAGGTCGTGCGACGGACCGGACTGCCTGGTCATGTCATCGCTTAAGTTTCTCCTTGGATCCTGTCGCAGGGGGTACAAAGCTCTATCGTCAGGAGTTTGCGCCAGCCAATCAGCAGGCGGGTTTTAGTCGAGGTTGGCTTGCAAACCCCACTGTAACTGGTCTGTGAACCCCCTGTCGAGGTACCGGTTTGGTGGTTGGGAGTTGTCGCAACCCACCGCCAGCCATGCGATTATTTACTTGGTGGCGGGGCAACGGCCGATATTTGAACTCAGCAACCGCTGCCCAACGGGTATGCTGGTGGCTTCTTCCACTCTGCTCTCTCTCTCTCTGTCCATCATCAATTGTCAGCGATTGCCGCCGTCAAAATACCGTTTGCCGACAGATACCAATATATGCTGTATTTCTAGACAGTTGGGAGATACAATTCCGGGCATCGCTTACCGCACTTTTGGGCATCGACCACACTCCTAGCAAGACATCGTCACCACCGTTACCCGCCCCAGACTCCACCACTTTCGAGTCCCAGCATTCCACACCTGAGACCTCTCTCAGCACTACCGCCGAGGCCACTACAGACGCTATTGCTAGCTCTACAAACCGCCTTGATACATTCCAACCCAACCTTGCCCGTGGCTCCTCTCGAAGCCAGTTGCCCCTACCGTCCGCCCGCTCAGAAAGCCATACGCAGCTGAGCCGGGTCAGGGCCCCCAGCCGCCGCCACAATGAAGGAAAACGACGTGATAGCCATCATCGTCATCGTCATCTTTATCATCCTCATCCTGATCGGCTACGGCATCTACCGCCTGGTGCACGCGGCACGGCAGACCATGCACGGCACCGTCACGGGGTCGACGTCGAGTAGCGGGAGTTCCAGGGAGATTGACGACGGCGATTGATCGTCGATCGTCAGGAGTGGGAAGAAGGCAACCGCAGAACATGGAGGCGGGCATATCTGTACGGAGGGCTCAAAGCTGCAACATCGCTTGCGACAAGCGAGCCAGGGATGGTTCGCGGCAGCTACGATGAATTACGATGCACGAGGAGGACAATCTGAGAAAGAAAGCATCATACTGCATTTTTGGGTATATATGAGGGTATGCCGGCGTTTGGCGAATGGGTTCCAAGTGGGATCTTGTGCTATAGCGGATATCAGAAGCCATTTGTCTTTTGGAATGGCCATGTAGGAAAAGGAATTTGTTCTGCATCAGATAGATCGGGCCCGTACTACGCAGCGGGAGGGACTTACGACATACGGATGCATATAGGAATTTTTTGGGACAGGCAATACACAGTGATGCCAACAGAGATGCACTTCCCTTGCGGTATGCGTTCCTTCTCAAAAATCTCAACAATTGTCCCATTCAGGTGATGGTGATGGCAGCATCTTCAGACATCCCGCACCACAGTACTTCACCATAAAAACTACTTCACTCACCTTATGGTGAAGGTCAGCTTCATTGAGGTATAAATAAGACCATTCTCCCCGTTAGACTAGACTATCTCCACATCTGCTACCACAGACCCTCCACGACAATAACATCACACTATCTTGCAGGACTAGCTACTGTACGACGCTTACAACAATCAACATCATGTCGGACCAAGGCTCTCAGTCTCACGGCCACTCACAACACTCCCATCGATCCAACCCCTCGAAAAAGTCCGATTCCTCTTCGGATTCGAGCGCTTCTCGCGCCTCGAGGTTTGCTCACCTTCCTGAGCATCACACCCCCCGGCAATCCGCGTCTCGCGGCCGCACCTACCGCCGGCATGGTCCTTCAGGCCACCACCACTCCTCAAGGAGCAGCTCATCTCGCTGTTCAGAAGATGGCTGGCCATTCTCGGTCCGCGACATCGAGAACTTGGACCCCGTCATCAACAAGCATCTGGACGACATGGCCAACATGATCGCTACCGTCGACATTACACAACAGAATATTGACCACTACGAAGACGATATGGAGGACATGAACTGGCAGATGTTCCTCTTCCGGACGGGTGCATGCCGTGCCCGTCCTGGGAGTGAGGAAGAGCCGTGGATTCAGAGCCCAGAAGGCCTCGTGGAAAACTGGAGGCATGCCGCAAAGCACAAGTCCAGAGCCCTCATGTATCTTGAAGAGCAGGAGCATATCTGCGCCGGTGGTGTCTCTATCCTCTTCAAGCTGCTAAGCGAGCGCAACCACCGGAAACACATTGCTGGAGGTAACCGCCAGGAGGGGAATTTAGACATAGCCTAGCTCGGCTCCATTCGTTTCAGGGCATAAAGGGAACACAATGCTAGAAACTGGCAGTGCGGCCTCCTTTCTGGTAGGGGATCAGATCACTGACATGTCACATCCAGTCTGTTGTGCCAGGACTGTCTCTGGCTTCTGGCAAGAGAACCGGGGGACAAAGAGGCTCGAGCTAACAAAAACAACAGCCGGATAGAAAGAAGTAGACAGGCGCTTTGCCTGTCGAAATACAAAGACCTTCTCTGTAACAATACCCTTGTATGGACGCGTAGGAACTCATCCATTGCCATGCTGCATAGAAGTATATCTTCAACCTATGCCCTCCGTCCAGGCTCCCCATCTCCAACTCACCACCCCTGCCACACGCTCATCACCCACAACTAACACATACTTTGCATCTCACTTACATCAATCAGACACTCTTCACAATGGGTGGCATGTACAAGAACTCGGTCCGGCGGATCACCCACCAGAAGGACGAGGACGTCATGGCGCACGCCCGTCAGCAGCACGAGGCTATCGTCACCCAGGCCAAGGAGCAGCCCTCTGCCGAGCAGAAGCAGAAGAGGCTGGTCCGCTACGAGGTAGACCCCGACGACGACCAGGCCGTGTGGTTCATGAACATCACCGACGTGTGCAACCGCCAGTGCCAGCTGGAGAAACACGCGGCCTCTGTCCGGGTGGAGATCGAGAAGTGGGAGAAGGTGTACGAGGCCCACGTCGCCGGCGCTGAGAAGGTGCGTGTCTTCGACTGGCGCGAGAACGACGCCAAGTACAAGCGCATCATCTCTCACCTCCAGGAGGACCTGAAGTACGACTTGGAGCACATCAACTACCTCAGGTTGGAGTATGATGAGCTCAAGGCCCGGCAGTTTGAGATCTTCGGCAAGCCGCACCGTCTCCCTCATGAGGAGGTGTTCAAGAAGGCGCCGCGGAAGCCGCTGGACTTGGATGCCTAAGCCCGGTGCTTGCGCCTTTGAAGGTAAGTCAACAGGTGATTGAGACAGATTGTATTGTTCATCGATTATACCATCTTGATACATGAACAGGCAAGTCAGATCGGAATAGATGATGTGCGATCATAGGGATAAGGCATAAACGGGTCCCGGGATTGGTTAGGGGAACAAAGGACAGAAAATACAAGAAATACGGGTTCACCCGAAAAATATCACTGTGCCATGACCGATGTTCCGAGTGAATAGATTCCTTTGTTAGACTTTCACCTTGAACTTCGAATCTTCACGGTATACGCCATTGCGCAGGAGAACGTAGGACGCGCGAAACAGGAACCATGCTCCCATACATAATTGCAGCGCTACATGCTAGAGTATAGCTATGCCACAAGCCCACAATACACACGTAGGTCAGCTGTTCAGCTGTCCAATTGTTCAGATTTTCAACGCTCCAATATTAGCATTTTCCTTCCTGGCCTCCAGAACATTGGAGTGGTTGTCGAGACCCAGCCATCACCAATACATCGTCCGAGCCGTATTTCTATATGCCTCCCACGGTACGGAGTACATTGGCAACAGCACCAGTAATCTTAACAAGGAAAATCAACGATTTCCTACTGTAGAGCGCGTCAAGCAAGCTATTCTGCTCCCGGCTACGCAGTGGTTCGTGCAATGGAGTATGGCTATGCACTATAGTAAGCTTCATTCTTTGTGCGTGCAGCTATTCATACAAGGGAATGTGCTGATGGAGGTTCAGATACTGAACTAGGAAGAAACACTGAGACGAACGGAGATATGGTTGGAGAAGGATGCTCGATTTGTGTGACTGTATGTTTGGCAGTGGAATGACTTCTATCAGGACGGCCTCCTTCTGCCTCCTTGACGATTTGATTGTGGAGCTTAACAAGATACAGTCAAGTCACAATTTACTCGGAAGTATCATTAATTCGTCAAGGATCGATATGTGTATGCCTGCAGAAGTGGGACAATGGACTTTACAAGTGTGTGATTCACCCGAGTGTCAGTGAAAAAGGTGAATGGCGAAAATTTCCTAGATGTGAGCAACGTCGAGTTTTGGGCTGGTCAAAGGGAGCTATCGAGGACCTCCGGTTGAAAGACTTTGTGAGAAGTGTCAAGAATGGTCCTGTCATGCTTCAACAAGTTTCATGCTCACCATACTTGCGCATTTGAACTGATACCTCGACATATATCAGTAATCCATCGTCCTCTCTCTTCTTGTCCATCAATTACACCCGTGACTCTCCACAACCGCAACTAATACTCAACTTTGGTCCAGCCCAGCTTACTCAAGATGTCAACGAACCGGAACCCGCGCTCTCAGGAGCAACTGCCTCCTTATCCCGGCCGGTCTGGCCCCAGTGGACTTCCTCCTTCTTACATCAAGGACTGCCAAGACCGCCTCACGCAGATCGACCGCAAGATAGATTCCGTGGGCGAGAAGAAACAAGCCCAAGTTGATGTCACCTACGGTGCCACCGTTAAGGGCGCCCTAGATAAGGCCCGTAACACCCTCAAGCACTGGGACCATGTGCTGGCTAACGTCAAGCAGGGTCCCAACGAGAGCGACCGCGACCACCTGCGTCGCCTGAAGAAGGAGAACATGACCCCGGATGACTACAAGCGCAGCGTTGCGACTCAGCAGAGAGTCCGTGCCCAAGTGGAGGTCTTAGCTGCCGGTTATGAGCGAGAGCTGCAGAAGTTGGAGGCTATCGAGCAAGAGCTGGATGGCCTGCGGAAGCAGCGCAAGAAGGTTGTGTGGGATATTCGGAACTTCGAGTCCCTTCGTCCGGGCCAACAGGGATAGGGCTACGTTGCATGTTCCGGTGGAGGCTGCCCCCTGGAGAAGCTCGTGTCTACTAGCACTTATTGTGCTTGCAACAAAGCGTTGTGATATAGGATAAGTTATTCTTGGCTTTGTTATTCGAGAATCAAGTGTCCTTCATAGTCGTCGACAAGGAGAGATTGACAAGAACAACGCATTGTAAAGACCGGACAAGGACCGGATAGTGAAAGCACAATCTTTGGCATAATGCAACTGTAGCAACGAAGACAATAAAGCTTTCATTCAACACGCTGTAATTTTCCCCAGACTTCTTTTATATATGCTCTGCCCCCTGCGTCCAGGCAAGCACCCACTCCAACTCAGCATCCGCGCCAACTCATCTCACACACCTACACTTACAAACACAAAACGCTGGCATCAACAACTCATACTCATCCTCAGCATACCGCCTTGCTGCCATCTTCTTCGATAATCACACATCCTATCCATCATGCACAACTACTCAAAACTGGTGGGAGACGCAGACAACATGGACGGAGGTGCCCCTCTGTTCTCCCAATCCATCCTGAAGGAGTGCTCCAACATGGTAGAGGATGCAGACAACGTGGATGGAGGTGCCTTTGCCTTCTCTCCACCTACACCTGTCCCGGCTTCTGTTGCTTACGATACCCCCATCTCTCCATTTTTGCTTCCTTCGCCGGCATTCGAAACCAATTTCGAGCCTCCCATGTCCTGCGACCTGGCTCCAGCCACCACTCCCTCAGCCGCAGAGCCCACTGAGCTTCTGAAACACACAGTCTCCGCCAACTTATTCTCGACTGTCGAGTGTCATACGGATATATCCCTCGCCGAGCTACACACCACCGACCTAACCCTAGACGAAATCGACCGTCTAATCATCACCCCCTCCGAGGAACTCCTAATTCGTCGCTCTGACTGCAAACAGCTCCGAAACGACCTGGTACAAGCCTCCAACGAGTGGATCGTCCACATGGACAACCTCCGGTACAATATCTCGCGTTTCGAGAAGATAATCGAGAGGCTCGAGGCCAAGTGCAGCGCCTCTCCTTGGGAGACGCTCGACAACGGGACAGCCTGGGACATGGATGTGAGGAAGGGGATGAAAGGTGAGTTGCTGAAGAAGTTGGCTTGGGCTGAGAAGGAGTGGGAGGGGCTTGACCATGAGCAGTTGGAGTGTACTGAGCGGGCAGACGGAGGAGAAGATCGACTATCTGGTGAACTTGAGTGAGGAGGATCTCGGGAGAGGTAAGTCTTGCGGATTGAGAGGGAAGGCATCGTCAGGGGTGAGAGACTAGAGTGTACACGGTAAGTTCACGGTATGGGTAAGGTTAGGCTACAAGGCTTGGGTCAAAATCATAGAATGATACATATGAAACGTTGTGCAGACACTCTGAACCCAGGGAAAAAGATTCTTCTTAGGAAAGTGCACAGATTTGAGGTTCTTGAATATCGTTTGAGCTCGCGTATTCTGGCGTACTGACCCAGCTGTCAAACTTAAACAGCACGGCGCTTGCCAGACCTCGCGTGATATGCCTTTGGCTATCATAATAACTCTGACCTTTGGAGAGGATCGAGAACTAGAGTCAGCATGTCTAGAGGTAGAACGATTCAGATAAGCCTGGCTGATCCGGATTTCCCCATTGATGACAACCAGCATACACGATGAAGAGATATGGCTTTGCAAACAACAGTCGTTAGGGAGACAAAAGAACAATGGGTTTGTTAAAGCAATCCATATGGTGTCAGCACGAACAATCCAATACATACATAAGGACTTGTTAGACCCGATTAGGGTCTTGATGTACGTAGCTCCGCTGAAAGCTAACCATTTGGGTGGAAGACCAAACAATATGCTTATCTTAAGTGAGCTATACCAGCGATGACAGATACCTTCCTAGTTCGTACAAGTCGCCGCCTTTGTGGCTCAAGGCATCGGTCAGTTAAATAGCGACCCCAACCAAGCACCTGACGTGGAAAGCGCCAGTGACCCTGTTAAGTGGTTGTGGCCGATGTTCTGATCGACACCGCTAGCAGATCCCTGGGTCTCATTGGCCACGCTTAGATGACGTGCAGCGGTCTAAGGGGCGAGATCAAGCATTGTCTTGGCCCACTCAAGCTTCTTCCCGCTGTTAGCGCCGCCACATGCCGAGAACCTTCCTGCCTAATGCGGCAAGGCCTGAGGCTTATTTACCCTCGCCCGAGTCTCTCAGGCGTCCTCTTGCTTCTTCTGGTGTTGTCGTCCCGCGGCTCACGAGTGGCTACATTTCCAGATGCCGAAGCTTGCCAAGCTGTCAACTGCCGTTTATTCACCCAGCTGCTGTAAATGGCAAACCCTGCCGTTGCCAAGAACTTTACCTGCAACCTTTCGCCCCAAATTGCTCTCTCATGACCATGCGTCCCGGGAGTCTTCTCCTCAGGCACCTCCAGCCTCGGTGATCTGTTTTTGCCAATGGCCTTGGGGAGGGGTCCGCCGTCTGAAACATCTTGCAGATCTTGATCTGTAGATCCAGGCTCGACCTGGCCGCTTGTAGTAGGTAGTAATCCTCTCCTGCAACCTGACTTGTCACGCTATGCCTTAATCTCGACAGCGTCACTGTCTACTTGCTCCGTGGCATACCTGGCTGCTCCTGGACTTGCAGCTATGCGACAGCTCAATGCAGCAATCTTGCATCGCTTGAGCGACATACCTGGGACCTACTCGGACGGGCGTAGCCACTGCGACGCTGCTATCGTCGTCGGTGCTGCCATGGAGCATCACGCTGAGCACGCCCACACGCCTACTTATAGTTCATTACATTCTTTCAGATCCCTTTCCAGTCACACCCCTTAGACATCTCCTCCTGCAAGCTTCAAGTCTGTCTCCTACCTTGACCATGATCGCCACCGTTGTGTCAGTCGTTGCCCTTGCCGGCGCAGCCATGGCTGGCTGCCCGCTGTCGGTTGAGATTGTCGGCGCAACCGACCATATTGCTCAAGTCTCGGTCACCAACACCGGAGCCGAGACCATCACTGTGTTCAAGGGCAACACTGTGCTCAGCGACCACGCCACCAAGGATCTTGTCGTGTCCGATGCCGGTATGCCAAGATATTCGTTGACCTTGGTAAAAGTCCACGGCTAAATACCCTTACAGCTGGCAAGACAATCCCTTTCGAGGGCGTCTATATCAACTACAAGCGTAGTGGCCTGGATTCGAGCATGTTCCAGACTCTTGCGCCCGGCGAGAGCGTCACTGCTTCCGTCAATGCAGCCAGGACACACAGACTTGCCGGCATCAAGACGGCCCAGATCAGCGCCATTCAGGGCTTCAAGTACGTGACGGGAGCCACAGCCCCTGAATCGACCAAGGATATGGCCTTCTGCGAGACTACTAGCTCCAAGAGCGTTACCATTACGCCTGATCAGAGCAAGGCTGCCGAGTACGTGCCCGTTCAACTCCAAGACATGATCCAGTGGCTAATGCACATGTTAGCGACCACATCTCCAAGCGCGCGGAGAACCCCGGCTCCTCCCGCATCAAGAAGCGGTCCATTACCTACAAGTCCTGCACCAGCTCCCAGACCAGCTCCCTCAAGACCAGCGTAGCCGACGCCATCTCCATGTCCAGCGCGGCATACACCGCCGCCGGCTCGGCCGCCGACTACTTCACCGTCTGGTTCAAGAGCACCTCGGTCAAGAGCAAGGTGCAGTCCATCTACAACAGCGTCAAGGGCGTGCAGACCACCTCCCCGTCCATCTCGTGCACCGACACCTACGGCGACTGCGCCGACGGCAGCGCCCTGCTGTACACCGTGCCCAGCGCCAACGTCATCGTCCCCTGCCCCAACAACGGATACTGGCAGTTCCCGGAGTACTCGGCCACCTGCGCCGACGACGACTATGACCGTGCTGGCAGCATCCTGCACGAGATGACGCACCTGTACGGCACTGACGACTATGCTTATGGTCCGACGGCCGCGAAGCAGCTCTCGGCTTCCCAGGCGGCGGCTAATGCCGACACGTACGAGATGTACGCCGGCAGTGTGAGGTTGGGCGGGTGCAACTAAGCCTCCGCTGAGGATAATTTGATGAGAAATGCCACCGGGCGCTTGGATAGATGTGAAGGAGGTGTATATAGTTGCATGATTCGAAATGGTAGAAGTTGAACATCTCGACATGTTGGGGCATATCATGGATCCATATTTTCCCAAGATTATCCATCTGAAGCATAGAACATTCGCAAAACAGCGAAGCAACAGACCTATGCTCTATACGCCTCTGAAGTCGATACGCAGAAGATGACCACCAACATTAGTTTCGGCGTCCAACAAGTTTTGGCAAGACCTTAGGGATGTAGTGGTCCTCAGCCACGAAGTTCAGGGATACCTTTGGCCAAGTTAAACATGTGAATGTCAACCTCCTCGTCCCAGCGTCACTTCCCACCCACCGGTGCTCTGCTCGAGTCCTTCTCAACCTGGGCGCGTCTTCCTCGCATTTTCCCGAACCCAGACCACATCGTGACAGCTTCGGCAAGCATCTTCCCTGTTGTTGCCAGTTTCGCAGACTTCATCACATATTTGTCTCATCACCCTTGTTAAACATGAACCACCGGGCAGAGAATGAGATGAAATATGTTGTGAACCATCTCGACATGCGCCTGCCATATAAAGTATTGCTGGCCAGATCCCTTTTCGAGCAGCAACGTCAAAACGGCATTCTGCCGTTCCAGCGACACTCTCTTCAGGTCCCAGGTCTCTACCCACGCTGCGCAATCTTTCAGGGACGGACAAGCAACAACGATCTTGACGACAAGTCCTCCGCCATCACCGACCCGCATCCCACCCTGACTGACCATTGGTCCGGTCCTGATTCGTCGTATGTCGAAGTTGACTATGATGGCAATGCCTCCACAATCTCCGACGCATCGTACATTGTGCTGCAAGGAGCCTCGACTGTGGGGGAGAGCTCGTCGGTAGCTGTTACACCAGATGGACCTCACCCGATGACGACTTATATCATCAACTCCAACATCGCCGACATCACGTGGAAACTGCGGCTAGAACAGTCAGCCTACGATGACTTGAAGAAAGTGTACAAGAACGCAACATTGTCACTTAGCAATGCCAAGCCTTGCTTGACCAGTGGCGACATTCCGCAAGCAGACCATCCTTCCAGCCGCGACTCATCCTTGGCTCAAGATATTCTGCACGCGGAGCTCTCCATTGCAGCAATCAAGGCCAACATCGCAAGCTACGTCAGGCCAGGCATCATGTACGCAAGCAAGACACGAACAAGGTCGCGGAGCTTCTCCACGAGACAGACATCGATCGCGGCATTTTGAGATCATCATGGTCCGGTATAAGATGTGTTCTAGGACAACCTCGACCAGAAAACGTTCCAGAACATTGAGGCTGGCAACTTCGCCTTAATAATGATTGAGTCGATCTGAATAAAGACGGCCACTCCAGGACGTGTTGGTGGCATAATGAAAATGGCAAAGAGATATGGCCTAGGGACCGACCGTGGATGAATTAGCCATAATTTGGACGGAACGGAGGGTCAGATTTGTCTTGCGTCATAATACCGAGAAGCCATTACTTCCGATCGCTGACTGACTTCTTCTGATGACACAGAGTGTTCATGATCATAATAACTACACGTTCCACGCGCAACCTTAGCTCTGAACTTGCTCGCACAACTGGGGGCAAATGAAGCATCCAGTCACAGGGTTTCTGTCTGGGTCCGAGTATCGTCGGAAAAAGATATGTGATCTGTCGCTGAGCGCACTCTTTGCCCAAGAAGGCAAGTCGCGAATGCTGGCTCGTATGGGTGTACGGGTCCAAAAGAAGGTACAACATTTGCGAAATGGTCGGAATCTAACCTTGAAAGCATCACAACTGCAGAAAAGCAAGGGGCATGGTCTTAACGCCGAGATTTCTGAAGCGATCAGAGTCCGACCTCTTTCGGGTTGTGTTCAACGGTACACCCCTGAAGCCTAACCCTAAGAGTTTGTTTACCCACCCCTATTCACTGATGCTCAGGCCCATTTTTGCACATCGAACCGAAGAAGCTGTTATGCAGGCTCTTTTTATTCATGTACTACAAGCTATCCATCGTCACCATATGGTTCCTCAGCAATAGGTCTACTCACTCGCAACTCCCGCAGGCAAGCTTCCCCGTTAGGCAACCGGTATTTATCGGTCTGAAACTGCCGAATCGAGTTACCTCCGCAAGTCAGCCAAACAAACACTATAGAGCCCTTACATTTGATGATTTGCTTTGGCATGATAATGACCTTGAACGGCATAAACAACCGCGTCAAGCAGAGTTTCGCACGACTTCTGAAGGAAGACCGGTAAGACATGAGCAAGTTAATGTGCTGGATGAACAAGCAACCAGCTCTCACCTGCGACATCTGACTTGTGTGTTGCTGTGTGTTGCTATGTGTTGTTGAGGCTTCTTGCAAACCCGCTCCTGATCCTTGTTTCTCACGTCAGTCCTACTGTCGTACAACGCTGACAACCCTACTAGTCTAGCTTATAGCAGCGTACCCACGCATCTTGCCGCTGGGGATGGCGGATGCATATCAGCACTTTCTTCATCCTTCGCTTGCGCCCGTCACATTACCTGGAATGGGTGAATTACTAATTGCTTATAAGCCTTTGATTTGCTGTACAAAAACAGAAGTTGGTCAGTCGCTGTATCAAGGTCACCAGTCGCAGAAAGCTGCTCTAGTGCCTCTCTTCTGGAGAGCCAGGTGACAATCATGGATAGCAGTATGCTCTCTTCTCAGCCTGTCTCCCTCATGGGGAGCGTCCGAGCTGGGAAGTTAGTTCCAATAGCCGAACCGGACACCGAGGAACAACTCAAGGACCGCGAGATCTTTGTCGCCGCGATAACCGCTGGTGCGGAAGGATCAGAACCCTTCAAGTTGGACAAATGGATTTCGGCTGGCCAGTTCTACGTCACTAAGGATCATTATGGTCGTGTGAAATATTTGCACGATACCCTGGACAAAGCAGTTACGGACATTGTCGAGCGATGGTATAGTGATGAGGAAGCATTGTTCACGGCAAGAATGCCCTTAAGGGAGAACGAGGACAAGCTCTTGCGCGTGAGTCAACCGCATAACTTCTCCGCTTACTTGACCATTTTTCATCTTCCATGACAAGGGACTAACTCTGTTTGCTTTTACCAGTGGATATGTGGCCCTGGTCGTGCTGTGGTACCCCCCTACAAGGACCGTCAGGGCAACTGGCGGCCGGACTACCTCCTAGAGAAGGTTGTCCTGCCGGACGGAAGTGTAATTGAAAAACCTAAGATCTGTGAGATCAACGCAAGGTTTCCATGGAACGGGTTCGTGGTAATGCCACATATTGCTGGGGTGGTCGAGCGGCTAGGCCTAGCAAAAGCGGGAATGAAGTCTGGGATGTCGCTAGTAAGTGCCCATCTAAACAAGCCGCTCTGACCGACCACCCGAATGCATACTGACAGCAATAAAAAATACGGATGAGCAAATCTTCAGACTTTTTGACACATCGAAGCCACTTCATATCGTAAACGAGAACTTCGACATGAAAGACCCTGTGTGGCTCGCAAAAGTCTTCCGCGAAAAGACGGGTCAGGAAGTGCGCTTTGTCAAACCATCCGACCTCAAGTGGCTGCCAGATGAGGCTTCAAACGGTGCTCACCGCGTGTTCTGTTCGACAGAAGACGGATGCGGAATTGAGCGCGTGTATCAAGTCGACTTCGAGATTGAACAGGAGAAGTTCGAGGCCATCGACTTCAAGAATTTATGCCATCTTGCTCCTACATGCATCAACGACCTACGATCAGTCTTCTTCATCAACGACCAACGCTTTCTAGGGATAGTATACGAGGAACTGGAAAATTTGGTCTTACAGGGTACACTGACCGGACATGAGGCCGAAGTCCTCCGCCAAGGCCTGGCTCCCTCGTTTCTACCCACTTCATCGACCTGGGCGAAGGTGATCGAGGAAAGCGAGGCCGACCCGACTGTCAAAGATCAGTGGGTCCTCAAGAACGCCCGTTCAGGACTTAGCAAAGGACACGTCTTTGGCAGAGTCACGGACAAGGCAAAATGGCTGGACAAGCTCATGTCGGCAAAAGTAAGCAATTGCAATCCTGATGGCGACTCCTATGTTCTACAGAGATACATCGAACAAACGGAGTATGATACTTGGTCGCACCTGACGAGCAATATCATGCGCAGCCACCTTGTGTCATCCTACTTCTCCAGCAACGGCCAATTTCTCGGCATTGGCGGAATGCGTACATCGGACCTTACAATTCTGAGCATGATAAATGGTGTTGGCTATCTTCTGAATGTTGTCACGGCACTCTGAGTGTTTTTCCACAGAAAGCATTTGCTGTCAGCGTAAATCCGACATACAGATGGATAGTTGAAGGACAGAATATGTGGCGTTCGACAATTGACACGTGGATGCCTGGTGGAAGGTCCTAGCAGCACACACTGGGATGCTTGCTCCCTGAAAGAGATTTAGTGATTCATGCTGTTCCGGTGCATTGCGGTATCTTGAAGTTTACAAGAGACATATCGGTTACAAGTCACACCGTGGTGTCGAAACCTGAGGATACCAGGGGTTGCGTGTCACTCCAAAGCATGTCCTTGAAGGCGCTCCTGCCAGGAAATTGACCACACTGGCTTGAAAATGCCTACACTCAGGGTACCATCGTCTTCCGAGACAACGAACCGCGAGTCGGTCATAACAAGTCTCATGTGCGGCTTTGTTACCGATGACAACTAGCCCTAGCGTCTTTGTTGCCTCTTGTGGACTCGGAAATACTCGCAACTCATTCTTTCTTTTTGGAGATATGTCAATGTGCATTCACACAAGGGCATTGTTGAATTGGACCTTCCTCTCGGTGAAGCCTCTCCTTATATTAGTATATATGAAGCCTACATGCTCTGGTCAACTTCCTCCAGTACTGTCTTACCTACAATCAACACCGATACACCAGCTCTTATCTCTTGAAAGTCACCTATTGGAAGACATGAGCTTTCTCTCAACCAGATTCCGTCGCAACCGCCAAGCAAAGGAGCCGCTCCTGAGCTCAGGAGCGACTGGAACGGATACGTCATGCGAGGAGGAAGAGCACGCCGGCTCCTTCTCGGGAGGATCATCACCGTCTCTCTCCTCTCATGAAGACCACAAGCCATCGTCAGGTCGCACTCTGAATTTCGAGTTTGGTCCTGTCGCCGCAAACCCAAGGCCTCAAGTTGAAATCGACAGCGAGATCGTCGAAGCCGTCAAGGAGCTCAAGGAAAAGCGAGGCGTTTACCATGAGCAAATGCTCGTCTACAACAATGCTATCGACGTTATCGACAACTTTTCCCGACAGTACAACGACGAGCAGCAGAAGGCACCCGTTTACCCGCCGAAGGGTACGTGGTTCCACTATGAGCGCAAGGTGTTTCCCCAGAAGAAGGCTGAGCACGACGAGAAGCTACGGTTCATTCTTCGGATAAGGCAAGCCGTCATTGACAACGACCTGCCCAAGGCAGAAGGTTTGCTTTCGACAGCGACTGATGCAGTGAATGATGCCCAGACGAAGTTGGACAAGCTGCGCCGCGAGAAACGTATGAGTGAGGTCTGACGTTTCCTTGGTGAGCGGTGGTGGAAGAGTCTTCAGACTGAGTGAAAACCAATGAGTGGATGGCACTGAAGGTAGGATAATAGATGTTAATGTGATCTGAATCGAGGAACCTTATCATCTTTTGCGCCCCTGCCCATGTGACCTGCTCAACATTCCAGTTGCTCGAAGAACTTTCACTGATGGATATATGGATGCAGACATAAACCCTCCGCCGTGAAGGCACTGGGGGACAAGAAGGAGCTTTAGGTGTTTGTCCAACAACCGACCAAGGGCGTCCGACAGTGAAGTGCATTAATCACGTCATCCTAGATGATTTAATTCGAACAATGGTTCAAGAACGTGAAGAACGAGTTCCAAGAGTACAGCTGGATAATGCGTTCACTACGCAATGGTCTCCCAACACAAACATAATGAAGCGTCGATTACTCTCCCCAGTATAAATTGCTCCCCAAATACTTTCAATCTCTTCATCCATCTCCTTGACTACCAGTCTGTAACAGCAGTGTCTCGTCAACTCTCCATACATCATCAGACACTGAACTCTGAAAAACATCACATCTACAACCAACAAGAACGCTAAGCGGCGTGCTGCTCGCAAGAACACTAAGTCCGCCGAGCAGTCTTCGCCAGGCGTAGCTCCTGACGCTACCCCTTCTCAGACAAGAGACAAATACAGCTTTATTGAATACTCCTCCCTGATGTCGCAAGCTGTCCCCGACAACGCCAACCTCCATCAGTTCAGCGATCGTAGCCCCGAGTATGGGACCTACCAAAATAACCAAGCCAGGAGCCTTCGATTCCTGGACTCGTGCCCAACTCGAGCTGAGGCTCAAAGTCGCCAGGACGGATCTTCAGGTTGAGCATGCGCACTTCCAATACTGGAAACGAGAGCTCGACAAGTACAACCCTGGGCAGTACAGTCTGGCTCTCCTGACCGGCGAGGTCGCATCCGAGATCCGGAACTCCGTTGGGCAGGCCCCCCGTGTCGCCTCACACGACCAAGACCTTGTCCAGAAAATGTTGGAGGCCAGTCACCGCGCGGTCCGCAGGCTCGAGAATGAGCTCTGGGCTATGGAACGAAGGCTTGAAGACGTTCTGTCATTGATGCCCGGGGCCGAGGTGGAGGAAGCGTCTCGATAGGTTGGCAACGCAAGGGAGCCAGGAAGAAGGAAGAGGCTACATGCGAATGCAATACGAGCGCCGTCCAGAGAGGTGAACTGGGCCCAGAGACACACATTACTAGACACCGCTAAGGTACTGGTATGGTCGATAGTCAATATGATACTGACTCTGCGCCAAGTTGTTCGGCTGGTGCAATCACCGTGTCTAGCTTGACTCTATCCGTGATATCTCGTGATCTTATGCCAGTTGGAACACCACGTCAGTGCCCATAACTTTAAAAAAGTGTCCTCTGTACCGGGCGTTTGGCAACCACTGTAAACTGCGTTGTCGGCGACCGAGGTGAATGGATTGATATGCTCACACTAACGATGAAACAACTGCGGGATTATGATGTTGGAAGCTTTAAGTACTCACTCAGACCTTAGAGGTGAACGAGGCACATCTCCCATATACACTTTCATAATAAGTACCTGCTGCCAATCAGCTACGAGGTCACACCAAGAGTACAACACAACACCCAATGGACCAGCACTCCGCCTTCGAGTCATGGATTCTCAAATGCCACGCAGCCAGCTTCAGAGCAAGATAAACCACCAGCAAGTCGCACGCGACTTTCACAAGCCCGGGCTGGGTCGCGTCGAGAAACAGACGGGCTCGAGGCCACACAGCAGCAAGGAAGGTGAGGACAGCGAGCGAGATGTCTGGACTGCAGAGTTCCACATCAAAAGTTCGAAGGACAAGTTGTCTCAATCGAAGTCGAAATCGGGGTCTCGGCAAATGTTCCGCTGACGTCTTTTTGCATCCAGCATGGTTGGTGAGGTGGCACAGGGAAGTTCAGGGGTACCCTAACCCTAAATCTCTGCCTGCGTGGAGTAACTGGGGACACCAGAGTCGATAACACCGCTAAAAGACGACCTGCACTCCAAGGCGAATTGGCACCAGAAGATTACCTGTATCAGCCTGCGTGGTTTGAGGTAGGAAAAATTACGGCAACTACGGGGTAGCTACCAGAAACTTGATAGGTCTACCTCTAGGCGACAAGGGGAAGCGAAAGGAAGGTGTTGCAACAGTAGAGACTGACGGAGAAGGATTCCAAGGTGGCCTAAAGAAAGAGCGGGATAAGAGAGTAGCTTAGTATTCTTGTCAGCCTCGCGCGCTTGGATGAAGTAGCAGCGGAAGGAGACCTCGACGAGAGCGTATCAAGTAAGCAGTATCAATTCCCAGGTACTACCAGCAGGCAGT
Source organism: Coniochaeta hoffmannii (assembly GCA_030052785.1). Taxonomy (NCBI): domain Eukaryota; kingdom Fungi; phylum Ascomycota; class Sordariomycetes; order Coniochaetales; family Coniochaetaceae; genus Coniochaeta; species Coniochaeta hoffmannii. The sequence continues at coordinate 61,362 of JANBVN010000012.1, read as the reverse complement.
GCTGCCAATGGCGAGAGTTGAGTATGAGAGAAGTTGTAACGGGATTGTCAGATAGACCGTCGTTGTTTTCGGCTCCAGCAGGTGTGGTGCCGTGCGGAAGGGAAAAGTCGTCGTGAATATCTACGCTGTGTCTGATTCATGCTCACAGCCCATGCTGCAAGTTTACAGTCTGTGTCGATACCTTCCCCGCCGCTCTGCTTACTTCAGGTTTCCTGCACCTTTGTGGGGGTGTTTATCCCATCAGGTAGGGGCAATGTTTTCTGTGGGGATGGGTTGATTCCGCGTTCACTCGAGAAGAAGCTTCCAAGGGGCATACCTTAGTTCTTCTCTCCCATACGAAACGAGTTGATGGGATTTTTCTTCTCCTTGAAATGTTCACATTGACGTCCAGCCCGTATACAGTTACCGATGAGTCTAGGATACAACTCTGATAGGACGATATAGACCCAGTCGACTCCTTGGTCTGTGGCGGTGAACCGGACTTCAACGACTCCACAGCGTTAATACGGTGCTGTTGGCAGTCTATTGCAACATGGCAGATTCCAACGACACCACAGAGCTAAGTCACGAAATCTACATGGAGCCAAGCTCCACTGTCTCTACGCAGCCAGATGCCGGCGACACCCTAAAGCCAGACGCCGACGTCTACACGCAGCCAAGCCCCATCCCCTATGAGATACAGCCAGACACCAACGTCAACATGCAGAGATACTATAACAGTACCACACAGACGACCCCCGAAGACTACATACAGCCAGACCGCAGCGTCTCCACGCAGCCAAGGCAAGGCTCCTATACATCGCCAGGAACCAACGTCGACACGCAGCCAGACTACAAACAACAACAGCACACAGCCAAGCCCCAACTTCGACAGGCAGCCGGGTCCCAGCATCTATGCACAGCCAGCCTTCGACAGCAACATGAGATCTCCGAGTCAACCGACAATGGACTGCAACCACCCGCGTCTCATTGAGGGTCTTATTTCGAGCGCAGCGACAGATGCCCACAACTGCGCCCTATGCCAGCATTCAGTCCGGACTGCGCTCTGTTACCACGACGACGGCTTGCCGTACCCATATAGCGAGCCTCTTGACCCCGATTCAGCTGGGTGGGTTCCCAGGGTAGTCCCTGGCCACTATTCTCTGCCGGGATTCGCCGCGGATATCAGCGGGTTCCGGGTGCCCAAGAACCCGAACCCGGATGATATCGTGAAGATGCGCGAGAAGGTAGAGCGTGTTGAGCGAGAGCTAAAGGCTGCCAAAGAAGAATTTCTCAGGCTCAACATTGCGGACTGGAGCACCGCAAGGGTCGAGGCCCTTCTGGAACTTTTGGAACGTGCTGAAAAGGCCGTGACTGATGCAGTCTTACAATTCCACGAGATGCGACTACGTAGAGGATGCCGCTGTTGCAATCCAACCATTAGACAAGAGGTATCGGCCACACTAGGCAGCATGAAAAACGATGGATTCCAGGGAATGGCAGAGAAGAATTTTGGCCAGGGGGAGGATGAGCCGCTGAAGTTCATTTCTCTGGGTCAGGGCTTTCTTCTCAGTTCCACCCCTCACAGTTGGGTGCGACAGTTGCATATACGACTACCCTTGATAATACGCCGGATACGCTTGGACTCATGAGTCCGAAAGGAGCAAACGGGATGGATGAGTTTGTTCATCCTGCAGCGAATACCATGGTGCGCCCGCGGCGGGAAGGGAAGGAAGTCAGGAGGCCGCGTGGTCAGGGAACATTGTCCTGTGAATTAGCGATGCTGGTTCCAAGGTGAAGCTCTTGTAACTAGCGGGAGATTCGTACAGGTTTGGTCACCAAGACTCAATACACATCAAGATACTGATAGAAACGCATCTCTGAGCAGCCCTGTGAGAAGTGAAATCGGACTACCTATTGCCTTATAAAAACCACATTCTGCATCCACTCTCTCCATACACTCTTCCGCGGCTAACAATACCTCAACATCGATAGCATCAACATATTGCAAAGGATCGGGAGCAAATGGAGCGTACCCCTAGCCACAACCATGATTGTGCCAGATGTGAGCACCGGGCTGTGTTTGGCCTTGATTTCAATGACGATCTTGAGCTAAGGGTTTTAGCAGCAATAACAATGCCGACAAGTGCGCGCCATCTACTGTCGAGGTCGCCACAGGCAGCCGCTACGCGCGACACAGCGAACAACATCCCAGTCGAGCTTAACATACTTGCTCTCGAGAACATCAACCATCACATTGTGGAATCCTACTTCGAACTAGGAGCCAAAGTTTGCGAACAGCAAGACTTGGTGCTCGAGTCGAACGACAGGAGAGGAGCACGTGGTCACCTCTTCATGGACGAGGAGTTTGAGATAGTCAGGAAACTCCACGAGCTGCGGCTACGTAGGGGATGCACTTGCTGTAACCCCCTACTTCACAGCTTCGATACAGCGGTCATAAATGCAATCTTGTCTCACGGAAGGGACCCATCAGAGGAATAGCCACTTAACTTGAGGCAGCAGCAACCTGAGAAGGAGGACGATTGCGTGGGGGTCTTAGCCCAACACCAGCATTGTTTCTATGCCATCTTACAGGTCTGATATGACGCATCCACGAAGCATTGCCCCTTGAAGCCTTGGTTGATGGGATGGGATGTATGTAAACCTCTCCAAATCACCGCTATGACTCCGTGGTTGTGAGTCTTACTCTGAGTTGGGAAGCAAGCACACTGTTACCCCTGTTGAGAGCCTCGGTAGTAGTCGTGAAAGGCGGTGCTGTCTGGATGGATGGGCGAGTTGTCGTTAAGGCGATGATGTGATCAATGAGGACTGAGCAAGGGTCACACAGATAAAGTAGGGTTGCATTAGCGTGGCGTTAGCGTCTCTTTGCTTCGCATTTCAGGGCCTTGTAGCGTCCCATTACAGCACAGCGGGAAGAAGTACATACAAGAACACGCCGCTGCCAGATTGGCCCGATGAAAAGGGGAGAGAGGCACTTATACAGATAGCAAGAGAGACATAAATATCTCGGGTTCATCTCCACAGGGTCATTCGGAAATGGCATCGGTAGGAATGTTTGACTCCCTGACACGTTCCAGCGTGTCCATATCTTGCCCCTAGGTATAGTCATCGGATAAACCTCGTGCCGGATAAACTCGGGATGCACAACAGGCCAGACAGATTAGGTGAGTCAGTCGAGCGCCCCACGTAGGAGGAACCTAAAGCTTCCCGCGGGGCTCTTATCGGGGCGAACTCCAACTCGATTAAGATACTTTCCCAGACTTCATGCGTCAACTCTTGTTCGCCTCTGTCTTTCGCAAATCTCCGTCGCCCTTTCGCCTGTACTTGCAGAGTGCAAGACTGCTGCACGCATCCGCCATGGCTAACCAACGGCAATGGCCGGCCGCAGAGGTCCGCAAGACCTTCCTCGAGTACTTCGAGAAGCGAGAGCACACCATCGTCCCCAGCTCGTCCGTTGTGCCCAACAATGACCCGACCCTACTGTTCACCAATGCGGGCATGAACCAGTTCAAGCCCATCTTCCTGGGCACCATCGGCAAGACGGACCCCATGGCGCAACTGAAGCGCGCCGTCGACAGCCAGAAGTGCATCCGCGCCGGTGGCAAACACAACGATCTCGACGACGTGGGCAAGGATGGCTACCACCATACTTTCTTCGAGATGCTGGGCAACTGGTCCGTGGTCCCTTGGTAAACAATGGATGTGACATCTTTTCGCTGACACTGGCGCAGGTCCTTCGGCGACTACTTCAAGAAGGAGGCTATCAACATGTCCTGGGAAGTCCTGACCCAGGTCTTCGGCCTCAGCCCCGACCGCCTGTACGTGACATACTTCGAAGGGAACCCGGAGATGGGCCTCGAACCAGACCTGGAGGCGAAAAAGCTGTGGGAGTCGGTCGGTGTCCCGTCGGACCACATCCTACCAGGCAATATGAAAGACAACTTCTGGGAGATGGGTGACCAAGGCCCCTGCGGTCCCTGCAGCGAAATACATTACGACAGGATCGGCGGTCGCAACGCCGCCGAGCTCGTCAACCAGGACGACCCGATGGTGTTGGAGGTCTGGAACAACGTCTTCATCAGCTTCGATCGGCAAAAGGACGGGTCTCTGAAGGTGCTTCCTGCCCAGCACGTCGACACCGGCATGGGCTTCGAGCGTCTGGTGTCGGCGCTCCAGGACAAGACATCCAACTACGCTACCGACATCTTCACTCCCCTGTTCGCCAAGGTTCAGGAGGTGACGGGCGCGAGGCCATATACCGACAAGTACGGCTCCGACGACGAGGACGGAGTCGACACCGCCTACCGTGTCTGCGCCGACCACCTTCGCCTTCTTTCGTTTGCCATTGCCGATGGAGCGGTACCCAACAACATGGGCCGGGGCTACGTCGTGCGCCGCGTGCTTCGGAGAGGCGTGCGGTATGCGAGGAAATATCTGAAAGCCGAGATTGGTAGCTTCTTCAGCAAACTACTACCCGCCCTCGTCGAGCAGATGGGTGAGCAATTCCCAGAGCTCAAGCAGAAGGAGGCCGACATCAAGGAAATCCTAGACGAGGAAGAGGTCGCTTTCACCGTGACGCTGGATAGGGGAGAGAGGCAGTTCGAGAAGTTCGCCGAGCAGGCTCTCAAGGGCGACAAGAAGCTGTCTGGCTCCGATGTGTGGCGTCTGTACGACACGTTTGGGTTCCCCGAGGATCTGACGAAGCTCATGGCCGAGGAGCGTGGCCTGTCCATTGACGAGGCCGAGGTCAGGGCTGCCGAGGAGAGGGCTCGCGAAGCGAGTAAGGGTGTCCAGGCGGACGTCCAGACCTTTGCTGCCCTTGACGTGCATTTAATCGCGGAGTTGGACAAGCAGGGCGTCCCGAGGACGGATTCTACTGCCAAGTACCACCAGGGAGGCGAGACGAAGGGCACCGTTCAACGCATTTTCCTAGGAAAGGATGGCTTCCAAAGCTCGACCAAGGACCTCGCCCCCAAAACACGCGTTGGCCTGATGCTTGACAAGACGAACTTTTATGCCGAGTCTGGTGGCCAGGTCGCCGATACTGGGAGGATCTTCATCGGCGATAACGCTGCTTTCAACGTTGTTGACACTCAAGAGTACAGCGGCTACACGCTGCACAACGGCTACGTCGAGTATGGCAGCTTCTCGGAGGGAGACGAGGTTGTCTGCGTCTACGACGAGCTACGACGCGCGCAAATACGAAACAACCACACCGGTACCCATATCCTCAACCACGGACTGAGGGAGGTTCTAGGCGACGATGTGCACCAACGGGGTTCGCTCGTCGACCAGGACAAGCTGCGCTTCGACTTCAGCCACAAGACTGGTCTCAGCGCTACCGAGCTGCAGAAGATCGGCGAGATCATGACCCGGGAAGTTGACGCCGACCTGAAGACGTATGCCAAGGAAGTTGAGCTCGCACAAGCTTTCAAGATCGCCGGCCTGCGCGCCGTCTTCGGCGAGACCTACCCGGACCCGGTGCGCGTGGTCTCGATCGGCGTCAGCGTCGAGGACCTGATGGCGGACCCGGAGAACCAGAAGTGGCGCCAGTACTCCGTCGAGCTGTGCGGCGGCACGCACGTGGACTCGAGCTCGGCGATCAAGAAGCTGGTCATCGTCGAGGAGGGCGGTATTGCCAAGGGTATCAGGCGCGTGGTGGCCTTCACCGGCGAGCGCGCCCTCGAGGCCCAGCGCAAGGCCGCCGATTTCGCCGAGAAGCTCGACCAGATCGAGAAGTCGGCGTACGGTCCGGAGAAGGAGGCTGCCGTCAAGGCTGCGTCGTTGGAGATTGCCGGCCTGACGATATCGAAGGTCGACAAGGAGGCGCTTCAGGCCCGTTTGGCCAAGGTACACACCTCCCCGTGTCATCTTACGCTCCGAGCTTTTAACTAACACTCCGTGTCCAGGTTGGCAAGCAAGTCGCCGAAGAGCAGAAGAAGCGCCAAAAGGCCGAGTCGTCGACCGCGCTGAAGACGGTGCAGACCTTCTTCGAGGAGAACCCGGACAAGAAGGTCTTCGTCGGCCACCTGGGCATCACGTCGGCCAACACCAAGGCCGTCGTCGACGTGCTCAACTACTTCAGCAAGGCCAAGAAGGCCGAGGACAAGGCCCGGTCCGTCTACGTGTTCGCCGGCAGCAAGGACGAGGGCGTTGCGCACGGCGTTTACGTCGCCGAGCACCACGAGGGCCAAGGAGTCACCCCGGACGCCTGGACTAGCGTGGTCACCAGCGTCATTGGCGGTAAGGCGGGCGGGAAAGGCCCCAGTCGGCAGGGTGCTGGTGCGACGAACCCTGAGAAGCTGGAGCATGCGGTTAGCGAAGCGGAGAAGTTCATTACGGAGAAGCTTAAGGATCTTTCAATCTGATGGTTTTTGAGGTAGGGGGAAGGCGTTGGTCAGTTAGACAACAAGTGTGCTGTATTTGATATCCAGGAAAGCAACCCGAGTTAGATTTACTACTAGCTTAGAATGCCGATCATCTCGTTGTGAGAGCTAAGGAGGAGTCCCCGTCTAGATTCAATGGATCAGAATCGGTGAGGGAAAGGATGATGCATTACTCTGTGGAGGAACGGCACTGGTATTTCACCAGCGCCGAACCAGTCACTACGTTCAAGTGGAAGCTGTGAAGTTGTCTTCTCACAGAACAAGTCGCTATAGTGACAAGAAGGGTACTCGTGATACCCCCTGCCCACGGGGTTTGGAGTAATTGACGGTGGTTCCCGAGTGGACATTGGGATAACAGTCAGTCGGTTGACGCGTCTGGATGTGCTCCGGGGTAATTAAGCCGCAAGTCTGTCCCTCTCCTGTATCGTCACTCCTCCATTGCAAACACACAAGCCCACTAGCCAAGCTCAAGCCTGCCAGAACATCACTCCGCAGTTGAATCCAGCAATATGTCACAACCCGAGCGTACGGTGCCCAGGTCATGCAGTTGGGAAAGGGGCGGTGCCAATTCCCAAAGACACTTCACACCACCCTTGGCTTCCGGCTGCGAATGTTTACGCTCAGTCTCGCCATCTCCATGCATGCACGTCTTCTATCATCATTACAACCATGGTCGTTGCCGGACATGCTCGTGTCCACATCGTCGGACCGTGCACACATATTACACAGATCCTTCAGAAGATCCGTACATCGAAGACAAACAGGGAGCCATCTCGATTGAGAGGCAGATCGTAGCCACATTACGAAACCTAAGCGAAGATGCACACGCCACCTGGGCATCCGCGGAAGACTTGACAGACGCATTCAGAATTTTCCAGCCGACTATCGACATGTTCGGAAAGAATATCCGAAGCATAGAGGGCGATCGACGACGTCGCCGTGAGGCACCGTGGCTATTGAACTCCAGGGACGGAGATAAGGAGGATTTGCTGCGTTGCCAGCACAGCTTCCATGCAAGGGAGATAGAAACGAGACTCTGAGCGTTCGATGATGCTATGGGGAGAGAGCTGGAGACACTAGAACAGCTTGGGATGCTACGACGCGAGCTTTGTTATCTGAAGGACCGTCTGTCTAGGCGCGAGAGAGGGAGGATGTGGTAGGAGAGTAGCAACGTGGCTCGAAACGGTGTTGACCACCGCTCAGGGCTGGTCGAACGTCGTCAGAGTAGAGGATAAGAGCCATGGAACAACCTGCAATGAGGTCAACGAAGCGTTGATAGAGTAAACCATTGCCATGACACCACTTTCGTTCTCACCACTGTACCCCGATGTAAACACTGTCGAAGGACAAGAAGTCACCACAAATTGCTTCCAAAGCAGCCAGACCGCAAGAACTGCGTCACAAACCCTCTGTAGCAAGGACCAGCGTTCAGGACGAGGAGGTCAGCACAGTAACCAAGACATATCAGACGGTCCGCGACACCAAAGTTAAGAACCACATAGGCAATTTCACATCTGCCTACCATAGGTGAATCCAAACCGCAATGTGAAGGCATCGCGGTCACAAGTATAAGAGTAGCCCTCTCGCTCTCTCTAGTCCTCAATCTTCTCTTACCAAGACCCCCAAACTCGCCATAAGCCCATGCTCACAATGACAACAACATTGTCCTGGATGTGAACACCAGCGCAAATAACCATAAAACGCTGCAACCTCGAACCCGATCCCCGATTCCCAATCCGCTCTCTCCACCAACCCCGCTCGCTCCGAGACCTCGACGGAAGACACAGCTTCACACCTCCCCCCCCCGCCCCAACGCGCGTACGGCCCCAGTCCTCCCTTGCGCCCCCATCCCCTCCACCGCCCCAACCCAGCCGACTTCCCGTGCCGAGCCGGCGTCGACCCCATCCCCCCTAACGGCTCGGGAACCCCCTCCCCACCCATCACCGCACCCATCCTGCCCACCCTCTTCCGCAACTCTCCTCCCCACCACAGCCCTCCCCTCTCAATCAGCACAGCGGAGGACCTCAGCCGCCCGCCTTGTCTCCCAAATCTCCGCCCTGTCCCGCCTGCGCGTAGCCTACGTCTCCGCCTTCTCCGACTGGGAGCGCTCGCGCCGGCAGATGGTCCGCCTCCACCAAGACGTCGGTGGCGCGGGAGGCGACGTGCACCGCGGGACTGCGTTGGAGGACCTCGCCGAAGTGCAACGGCGGTTCGACGACGCGAGGAGGGACGTCTCGCTTGCTCAGCAGGCGGTTGACGATACGCGGGCTGAAATTGAGGGGATACGGGGGGAGGGGCTGTGGTCGTCGGGGATGATGAGGGGCACGGAGACGGAGAGGGGAACGATACTCTCACCCCAACTGGGAAGAGGGAGGCCCAACCCTTCCGCGTAGCGGAGTCAGAAGAGAGCCCCGCCGCGGAGCTGGAACGGCGATTGACACCAACACTAGACCGTGCGGCAGTGGCACCGCGAGGCGGAGAGCCGCGCGAGGGAAGCGGAACACGGGGGAGGTCGAGCGGTTGGTACGGGATGCACCGACACTGCCCTCGGATACAGCACTACGCTTGCAGCCTGGGCATCGAGGCCCTCTACCAGAAGGCCCGCGCGGAGAGCGAGAGGGCGCTAGGAGCGCCCATCGGGAGCGGAGCCGGTGGATGGCGAGTCCTACTGCCGCGGAGAGCGAGTTGGCTCGGGCGCGGGAGGAGTTTGAGCGGTTGAGACGCGAGGAAGAAGAAGGGGAGGATGGGCACGGGGGCTGAGGTGATAATACGGGCGAGCTGTAACGTAGCGTGGGTAGCCAGTGCCTATATGTGTTAGCGGAAGGACAGCCCCCGTCGCTCGTTGTGGTCCCGGTGGTGGAGAGGCCGCCGTGACGACTGACTCGTGAACCAACCCCTGAATTAAGGTGCTCTAGGGCCATGACTCGCTAACCAACGACCAGGGATCGATAGCTCAGCGGTAGAGCGTGGGATTGCAGTTCGACCGCAACAAATATCCTAAGGTCGCGTGTTCGATCCACGCTCGGTCCTCTCTGTTTTGCTGGACGAGCCGTGCTGGCTGGCCGGCCATTTTTTCGACAACATCTGTAAATATTCCTGCCAAGTCATGGTTATGGATGGACCATTCAATAAAAGTCAAGATTTGGACAATTGGCTTATGCTGATGCAAAAGCCGGGGGTTCACTGCAACTCCCGTGATGCTCTCCGAGGCATATGCAGCAAATACATGCAGTAAGGAGTCAAAACAAGGCCATACGCGGAGAAGCTGGGAAGACGGTTGATAGTGCTTGACTCATCAGCGCGCCGAGGTCCTCCAGCGCTGTTTTGTCCCGCGCCCATAAACACGGATGGGCCGTCGTTGGTCATCCAAACAGAAGGCGGTGCTATCCCAAGTCCCATGGCGCCTCAACTCCGTAGATCGGCCTCCCTATCTCAAAGTGGCCTCCGCAAGTCGCCCCTCCCACCTCTTTCGCAGTTGCTCAGATCCGTCTCGCTTTCTATACCGCTTTCATCAAGAGTCGTACACAGCGTACAGCACATCAACCTGCTCTGGAATCCCATCTCTGTCAGGGCGGAGAAGTAGACGCCAACCCAGAGCTGCATCGGAGCACCTGATTTCATCTCGACAGGATTATACTCCAGAAGAAACCTGCCGCCGCAGAACGCTGCGTTTGATACATCGTTACTCGTCCATCCATTGCAAATGAAATGACGAAGCGCAGTGTATGGCCTCGACTCACCCCTTGCTCGACTCAGGCTTCAGCAGACCGGAGGAATTATCATTGGTGTCGTCAGCTGCTTTGTCTTTGCCGCCCTCGGAAGGCGGTCTGTCCTGGAAGAGGCCGTGCTCTTCGATATACTGCTCAAGTTGGTTAGACAAACACACAATAACATGAATGCCAGGGAGAGCACTCACGGCCACAACAGGGTCAGGTATTAGGTACCGGACGCTGAGATCCTTTTTCTGAGGGAACGTATGTCAGCACCAGTTGTCAGAAGGACGGGTCGACACGTGGAATCAACACCGATATGCCATGGATGTGCTTACCAGAAACAACCGGACTTTTGTGGAACTGACGTCGTTCTGGATCACTTGGCTGATGACCCAGATGTTGTTCTCGTACTGCCGAAGCGAGGCTAATGCCTCCTCGATGTCGGTTCCTGTGAGGTCAGTTAGACAAGAGACATAACACCGAGCCGATATACCGGGGGAGGGACGCACCTGATCGCTCTATAATAAAGGCGCCGTACTGGCCCAGGATGATATCGAGGTCTGCCGGCGACCACAGATTTGGTGTGCTCATTGTTTGGATCTGAACCAGTCAGCGCGGGGACCTCCGACGCGCACAAAGCCTGCAAGAGATAAATCACGTACCAGGTCAGAGCCAGCCAAGAGGCAGATCTTCACCTTCTTCCCATCAACGCCGCCCAGCACTTCGTTGATCTCGTGGTCGAAATGGTCAAGCACCCGAGCAGTGGGAACGTAGACAGGCTCGCCGGCAGCATTCCGCACGTCGGTCTCGAAGGAGTCAACCATGAGCCATGACGAATGCTCCACCGCGGCACGACACATTGTAACTCTTCCAAATGTGTTAGCAAATCCGGTCCGTTGCAGCAAGCTCTTCGGCTACACATACCTGTGGTGTCCAGCAGCGAGGCCAACTGTAAATCATTGTTAGACTGTTGAAGCTAGGAGATACGTGACACATGACGTAGTGCGGGCTATTGTCGTACCTTTTTTGTATGCGTCCTAAGCCGACATTAGCATCATTCGACGGCCAATTGCACGGGGGATCGGCATATATACTCACAGACACAGGGGACAGCCACCCGCCAATAACCTCGAAACTGCGCAATCCCGAGTTAGCAATTCCAGGGTCCACGTACAACGACGCACGGCATTTCTCTCGCTGCAGCTTGTTGCCACCGAAGACAAGGTACCCGACGAGAAAAGTGACCGCTGACGTACTCTGTGTTGAATCGAACGAAGTCCGAGGCCATCTCGAACCTACCCGCGATGCAAGTCAGTGCCTATCCGACCGGGTCTCGACAAGTTTGACGTCAGCAGGACTTACATGCGCAGATGCAGGAAAGTGACGGGCTGTTATTGTCCATTAGCTACATCGGCGGGCAGTGTCGGGAGACAGGCAGAGGTAGCAACGCACAGAGAACGAGCCGCAAGCAATCAGGGCCAGAGGCGTCTTCCCCTCCTTGATATGTCCTCGGTGTATCTTGTCTGTAGGGAATTGGTATTCGGGAACGGGTATCAGCTCGGGCTGCTGCGGTGGTTGCGGAGAGTTGCCTGGCGACCGGGTCTCCGGCTGCGACGCGGACGAGTCCATGGCGAAATAATGATGGGCGCGCGACCGCAACCGCAGCAGCTCTAGGGGCCGTGACAGGCGATGACAGGCGAAGAGAGGCGAAGACAAGGTCTCGACGTGATGCGCTACTAACAGCGACCCGGTTGCAGCCGTGCTTGCCGAGGCTTGCAGTGTTGATATGCGTAGAATGCGCCCGTGCCGAATCCGGAGGAGGCGTTGTTCGACAGCCAAGACGAATGTTTGCGACGGTGGTGCGGGCAAACGAAGGTTCGGGCGAATTGATGTTGTAATATCGTATCAGCAATTGTATGAAATAAGCGAAAAGGCAAACAGCTGGCTAGGTCTGAGATGTCTGCCTGGAGAGAGATGCCGAAAGACGGTTTGCTGGGGTTGATTGGGGAGGAGGATGGAACGCAAGCCAGAAGAGTCATGGCTTCGTCCGAAGTTGAGCCCGTTCGGTCGCAAGAAACTGCGGGACAATGGTGGAGCTGTGTTTTTGCACCATTGGCGGCCGGGGCCCTTCCAGAGTGCCAGAGAGACCGACGGGTGTCATTTCCAAGCGACGCTGTTATGACAAAGCTAGAGACTGATCGAGTCTTGGTCGGGGCGGTTGTGGAATCGCTCACTCAGCTGCCATTTGCTGCCGGTGAGGTAATTAACTTCTAGGGTCCTTTAGTGTTGCCTTAGTGCCTGTCAAAGGCCTAGCACTGGTCAATGGCGGGGTAATGCCTCTCACTGCTCTTGTCAGGACTGGCATCGGGTGAAGATCGACCCCGCTACGCCTATCGTCAGATCGACCAAGCAGACAAGGTCAAAACTCCAAAATTTCTTGGAGAATCTGACTGTGTTGAGCTGTGTACCTGCGTCCTTGCGACCGTACTAAAACCCGCCTCGTCTCTGAGATTTTGTGTTTTTCTTGTTCCTCAGGCATCTGATATTTGCAGAGTCAAGATGGGGTCCCTGCCAGATCACTTTGACCGTAAGGAACTGCCTGCAATCACGCCTTACAGCGCCCGGCGCATCTTTGGAGGAGACGAGCTGACCCGATTAACAATCAGGTCCGGTTCACATCGGCGTGATAGGTGGCACCGGTCTCACCCACATGGAGGGCTACACTCCGGTTGCGGTCATTAACCCTGTTACTCCCTGGGGCGTCCCGTCCTCGCCCATCCACATCCTCGAGCACAATGGCGTCCCGATAGCCTTCCTCGCCCGCCACGGCGTGCACCACCAGCACGCGCCCCACGAGATCCCCGTGCGCGCCAACATCGCCGCCCTCCGGCACATCGGCGTGCGCGCCATCATCGCCTTCTCCGCCGTCGGCTCCCTGCAGGAGGAGATCCGGCCCATGGACTTCGTCGTGCCGGACCAGATCATCGACCGCACCAAGGGCGTCCGGCCCTTCACCTTCTTCGAGGGCGGCGTCGTGGGCCACGTCGGGTTCGCGGACCCCTTCGACGCCAAGATCGCCGCCGTGGTGGCCAAGTGCGCGCACGCGATGGAGGGCGAGGGCGTCACGCTCCACCAGGGCGGCACCGTCGTCTGCATGGAGGGCCCCCAGTTCAGCACCCGCGCCGAGTCCAACATGTACCGCTCCTGGGGCGGCAGCGTCATCAACATGTCCGCTCTGCCCGAAGCCAAGCTCGCGCGCGAGGCCGAGCTGACGTACCAGATGATCTGCATGGCGACCGACTACGACTGCTGGCACGACAGCGAGGACGTCGATGTCCAGATGGTGCTGAAGTACATGGCTGCCAACGGCGCCAATGCCAAGAGGCTTGTGGGTGCCGTCCTAGACGAGCTCGCGAAGCAGGAGCATAGCGACATGGTCATGGCGAAGCACTGGGAGGGACAGACCGTCGCGGGCTTGAAGTTCATGACCAAGCCCGAGGGGAGGAACCCGGAAGCGGTCAAGAGGGTTGAGTATCTCTTTCCCGGGTGCTTCGATAGCTGAAGTGGCCGCCCTCGGCGTCAATGGGCGGGATTTCGTTTCTGCGATTTTTTTCCCATAGATTACATGACCTATACACGGCAATAGACGGTACAACAAGCACCGGGAATCATGCCCCCAAGTGGGCGGTCATGGATTACGGTGCCGGACCAAGATTAGCTCCTCGAGAGCGTACATGAAATGCTGACAAGCCAAGCCCTCACACTCCACCGTCACGATCCTCCCCGTCGATCCCCAGATCGTGATTCGACGCCGGGCCCGGGACACAGACAGGACCACCGGCCTCCCTTAGCTTCCTGTTATGCTCCTCAACCTTCTTCCTCCGCGCTGCTTTCTCTTCCGGCGTCGGTTTCTTGGGTAGAATGCTCGGGTCAGGCCGAAATAGGCCCTCTTCGCCAGTCACCTTTCTCCCATCCACCCCCCGGAACTGCTTCTCGGCTTCCGCATCATATGGTCCAGCGTCGAGGAACGACTTGATCTGCCGCGGGCTCAGGCCCTGTGCATCTAGGATGTTGTATTCTGCGTCGAAGGTGCGGAGAACGCCGTCCCGACCGAGGGCGCTGAAGCCCTTGCCGTTGGGATCTCGCTTCATGGACCTGATTACCTCTTTGAAAGAGGGCTCGCTAGAGCTGGGCTCTTGCTAAGGATCTTGTCAGTCGGATGTTTCTGGGTTCGAGTATGAGAGTTTTGCATACAGGGTCTGTCATGGCCTGGAATCGGGTGTGCTGTGGTATCCTTTGTACGAGTAATGAGCTTAGACGGGCTTCGAGATCGCAAGACTCTAGACTAGTCGTTGTGGAATCTGGGCGAACGCAGAATCAGGGTGGTTGGAATCTTGCCCCTTTCAAGAGGCGTAGAAGGGGGAACCTGCAGTTAGACTGACGTCAGAAGGAGCTCCCGCATATGTGCGCCTAGATACTGTGCCTCGAACCTGCAGCTGTACACTCTCACTGCGTTTCACCGGCCGTCACTACCAACCACACTACATACTCCATGGATCGCATACCACTGACTGATCCTCCGAAATGCAACCACACGCCCGGCTCAGCCCTCCCCGAAGCGTACGCCCGGAGATGGCAACGAGGGCCATGTAACACTCAACATTGGCCGCTGAAATAGATTGGAGACCATGGCGGATTTAGTCCTTGTCCTTGCTGCCGTACTCACGATATCTTCCCCTCACTTCAGAATCCTTCCTTGCTACCGCATCGGCGATCGCAAAGCAACTCCTACTCTGACTGAGCAACTGTCAGCCGAGCAATCAATGTCATGCTGGGAAAAGACAGAGCCCACGGGTATAAATCGACCTTGTCCCAACTCCTCCTGTTACCCAACTCCTACCAGTCTCCTCACCACAGTATATCCCCCTCCAACTCAATTTCAAAATGAAGCTCTCAAACTCCCTGCTCCTCACCCTCCTCTCCGCTCTCCCAGCAGCCCTTTCCTCTTCCATCCCAGACTCCGAACCGGCAGCTCAGCAGAAGGCAAGTCCACTTACCACTCCCCCCCTTTCCCACCCCTCTCCCATCATCATCTTAACACCCGCAACCTCCCCAGCGCGACCCCATCGCCCTCTGGTCCAGCCTGCCCCGCGACCCCTCTGGCCGGGGCGTAACCCACCTCGCCGCAGACGGCGTCCTCCGCACCCTCGACGCCAGGCGCGAGGTCCTGGGCGAGATCAAGCTCACCCGCGACGAGGTCGCCGCCCTCTCCGCCCCGTCGTTGTCCAAGCGGGGGGAGGGTGTCAGTAAAGTGCGGAGGAGGAGCGGCGTGCTGGAGCAGAGGGCTTGTATCGACTATGCCTGCGACGAGGACGAGGACTGCAACGCCGAGTGCCACTTTGGGTGCTGGTATCAGGACCCGCCTGGGGCTTATCGCTGTTTTGACGGGTGATGATATGAGTGATGGGGTGTCGGATGCCTGCGAGGTGAGGAGTTAAGGCACGAGGGAGTTATGGAGAGATGGTTTTCCACATGCCAAGTGTGTCTTTGTCTAACAAGTCAATTCATCGTGATTCACTCCAATTGAGTTGGAATCCAGTTGGCAAACCAATTCACTCCTATTCGTGTTACCATGTCGAATCATTCACTTGATCGGAAATTCAGTTGGACAAATCACTTTCAGTGTTGTCCTAAGTCACTCGGGTTCATGATTCACTATAGTCTATGCCTGCCTATATAATCGAAAATGAAGAGAGCCTTTCAGAACCACTTCCGACTTCCTTCACACCTAGCCATACTAGCACCAACATCGAAAGCATAACTAATTCAGCACGAAGAAGGCAGCATACCGTAACCGCTATCCTTAGTATCCTACAGCATCCAGATCCTAATTATTTCATTCAACACGCACAGTGCCTAGCAAAGTACATAACCCGTGGTTCTGACACAATGGGAAACAACTCGGACGATGACGACAAGCCCCCAGTCCCGAGCATACCGCCGCCCCCCATCCAGCAGCGGTTAGACCTCAATTGCAATAACGTTGAGATAATAACGCTTGGCTTGGAAGAGCTTGAATATTTTCCCGCCTGCACTTATAAGGTGGAAGTAAGTTACCAAGTCTCCTGATGAACGCTCCTAGAGTTGTATATAGCTGACTTTCGATACCTAGCTTGATTCGTATGAAGACAAGGTGTGCATTCTCCATACCCCTTTCAAGCCCAAGACGGCAAGTTACTTGATTCCAGAGCTGACGACGGCCATTGCAACTAATCATCCCTCTCAATCTAGCCTCAAGTTGAAGAACTCAAGACTCGTATTTAGGAGATACAGATCAGACAGGTTCCCGACGACAAAGACAAGTCAGATGACAAGAAGGAAGACACTAAATAATGGAACAGCTATGTTTCCAGCATGCATGACCATGTTGGAATACTTTTTCTCTAATGCGAGGCACCGAATCTTGAGCGGGATGACCCTGCTGGGAGGATGGGGACGAGCAACATCTGACCCGGCTTCTCTAATCACGTAGCTTAGCGATACGACAAGGTATCTTATAGAGAGAAGATAACATAAGTACCTTATCTTGGCAAGACCTAGACTCCAGCCACTGATGCTTGCATACACTCTACAAGTCAAAGTTCTGGTGCCACCCTCTGATCCGGGAGACACATGGTGATTATAGCATCAGTCGTGACAATTCAACAGACCATTACCATCAGGGTAAGGTCGACCCAGCCTTTTTGTGCTCTCGACCTCGGCAGTACTGACAGGTTCTTAAGTATCCTCCGAAACGATAGGCCAGCGTTCCTCTTGTTCAGAGCACAACCGTGACAACTCCGGGTACCGTAGGTTGCGCGACGCATTTCCTTCGTCAGTTTTGGAGTTGGTTCTGTCTTGCTGGGAGGATCCGCCTCCCCTAGAGTATCCAGCCCTTTTTATTTGATCGGTTTTCGGCCTTGGAATGGAGTAGAGAAGAATTCATGTGGCAACGAACGATGTTTAACCGAGAGGCTACGCAAGGCTAACCTCGTGAACGCCTTTTAGACTGCCTGCAGTAGACAATATCAGCGACAAACTGCTACCAACAATGCATTCGCGAAGCTGCAGGGGAATTTCGTGAACCAACACGTGGAAACCGACCAGTAGCATCAACCGCTGCCATCCAGTGCGTTTCCGAGTCCTACGGAACCTACTGATGTAATTCGTCCCGAGGAGATACGCCTTAGCAAGAGGGGGCGCAGAGAGCTACTTATCCAGGCTGCATGGTTGCATTGTGCGCTGTTACCCAAGTATCGACCCCCCTTAAAAAGGTCCCGTTCCATGCTAGAAAACGTCCAAGAATTCCCTTCCCACCTGGTCTCAACATCGCTCAGCACACAAACAGACACAAAGAAACAATTATTCGTGCAGGACAATATAATCTTTGAATGAATCTGTCGATTAACAGGGCATCATGAATTGGCCTTCGAGTAATCCGACGTTCTCAAACCATGATCTGGCCTGGGATATTTATCCGACGCCCGGCCAAAGCACAGCAGCGTTGTGTCTTCATGGTGACAAAGTGAGGACTTTAAAATATGCCCTTGAACTGGAGGCTGCTGATTTCTATCATAATAGGATGTGAATACCTGGTCCCTTGACACAGATAGTGCCTGGGAAGATTGGCTCTCAGACGTACGCAAGTTCCCAGCAGCTTGAATAGACTCAGCTCACAATCTTGAGGAAGATTGCTAACTTTGACAGAATCACTTTCTCCTTCGTCAAGGACAGAAAGCTGGTTTAGGGGTCTTGTGAGCCACCTTCCTATTGTTATCGTTCTCCTTATACGGGACGGTTCATGTTTCTGCGCCAACGGACTACTGACTGATGCATGGGTCCCAGACTGGGTGCTCGTCGTAAAGAGGATCAACACAACCCAGGTGTACTGAATTATCATCCGTTTTCGACAGATATATGGCGAAAGATAACAACCTCTTTCCCTCTACACCGGTTCACGGCCCAGATGATGCACGAGGGCAGACGTGTGATGTTCACAGACATCGATTTCCGACATACCAGCTGGAACGCAATCTGTGAGTCTCAACGCACGACTCCTGAACCTATCATAAGCAGACCAGCTTGAGAAGTTTGCTAAGACCAGACCTCCACGAAGTCTACTGCTGTCGAACCAGTAACTTGACTCCAGGTGACCTCGCCATCTCGTCTGTTTTCTATCCTGCTTCAGGCTTCACCGCTGCCATTGTTTTCGGCTGCACCGGAGACCTCAAGGACCAGATTATTGGGCGGTTGAAAATGGCACAATCGGAGAACTGTTCGGGCCATCCCCTCCTGATCATAGGTATTCTTGTCGAACTAGAACGAACCAGGCATCGGGAACAGGTGAAAGAGCGGACAGGCCTCATGATGCAACGCGTGCTTGATCTGCACAACGACGATGTGAACCTGACCACGACAACGGCCAGGCTCAAGAAAGACAATTACTCGGTCATGGTATGGATCAAAATTATCCAGCTCCGAGACAGTATGCAGAGTTGGAAAGCACAGTTGCAGCGAATGATCGAGCACGCAGATCAACTTGAGCGTGAAATTTTCGTCTCCGGAAACAACTCGATTAAAGACGACTGGAGGCAACATGCGGCTCACACGGGCAGCCAGATCAAGAAGCGGATCTTGGAAATCTTCAATGACTATGATCACGACATCAGGCAGTGCACTGCAGTCATCTCCGGCCTTACTCTGGCCACGCAAATGGTATGCTCGCCTGCTCTTCGTTTACCAAGCTAGAAACTGACAAGATCAACAGTCGTGGAACCAAATCACCTTCCAAGACGCACAAACGAATCTGAAAATTGCGAGTGACGCGAAGTACGATTCCAGCCACATGAAGACCATCGCTACCCTGACCATGGTCTTCCTCCCAGCAACGTTTGTCTCGGTATGTCTATTCCGTTAGCCGTCCTTCAGGATATGCCAGTATCGAAAGCAGATATGATAGTCCTATTGTTTCTCACACTTGATGTTCACTCACATTCCACGTTTAATAGTCAGTTTTCTCTATGACCTTCTTCGACTGGGACCCCCCGGAGGGGAAACAGATCGTCTCTCAGTATGCTTGGATCTATCCTGCCATTGTCGCGGCGATCACGATTCTTGTCGTGGGAGTATGGTACCCATTTATCAAGAAAGTCAAGGCCAAGCATAGCTACATCCCCCCGTCGGTCTGACCGGCCGAAGGGGGCTCGGGCACTCTGGCATGTGGGTTGTTGGCGTCAAATGGGAGATCGCTAGGAGAAGTGCTGCTTGCTTTGTTTTGTTTTGACTTGTTGCGTTCTCCATTTCGTTTCAAGATAGTGTTAAGGCTGGGAACCGTTCGCCCTAGAACTCTGAGGGAGGCAGTCCTGTAGTGCAACCGGGAGTGGATAACGTACAAGCGACTGGATATGTTAGATGTGTTTGTCTCAGTTATCCTCTCTGCCTCAGGATAGAAATCGTCACCAACGGACTTCTTATTCCAAAGTTTTACTGCGCCCGGCTTTTCCCACTCTATACTGTTGGTAGCTATCTTCTGGGCACGTCGATAAGCTCAGTATATTGCCTACCCGAGCGCTTATGGTGTTTAATTATCTGGTGTCGAATATTCTCGAGTTACGTCAGAAATTGTCCATGACTTCGAAGCCTGGGACTACAGCGGCTTCGGAGTGTGGTATGCGCTGGTGGAAATTTGCATCAATCACAACCATGCTGCCATAGATGTCGAGGGCATGGGGGGCCTAGGGACGTGAAAGACATGGACATGGGAACCTACTCACCTCACCTGAACAACGAAACAACGGGACTAAAGCACCATCAGGGCTTACTCTATCATGTAGAGATCTTCGCAGTCGGTCTCAACGAACTGGTCAATGAAGGTTGGCGGTGACTCGAGTGGCAGATCACCGAACTTCTCCGTCAAGAAGCTTGAGCCACACATGTGCTTCATGATGCAGCTGTTGTAATGGATGGTGTTGTCCCCTTGAAGTGAGAGAACCTGCGTCACAGAAGCAGTCTTCGACAGAGCTGCGGAAATGGTAATGACCACAAGATGGATGATTGCTACTTTATCAGAGTAATGTAATGGTGTCTGTGTCTAAGTAGCTTCGATGTTAGAGTCATGATGTATTAATGTTAGTGATCATGTGTGATCTTCACTTCAAAGTCCTATGTCAATGTGTCTATCCACGGCCAGGTATGAACGGGAGAAGCAGAAAGGAGAGATAAGCTATGATGATCTCGAAAGAGTCGAGAGCTCATCATGGTGAGTAACATCACTTCACATTTCAGTCTTGTTAATAAGTGAAGATCTGTGCTAATCCATGTTGATCCAATGACACGAAGGACGATTAGTCCTAACTAGAGATGAACAGCAATGGATGCTCATGGCGCGTGGCATTTAGCAGCGTTTAACGAGGTCCCCCTCCCCCTCCCCCCTTCCCCTTAAAGCGTATCTAACGTACCTCCGGACTCCCCAGGCATGCACGACGAGCCGTTGGTCCGCTGAAGCGCCCACCACTCATGTACACATCTGGAAGGGCTTCAGCACCACGCCCCCAACCGTCTGAGCGGGCCCAAAATGAGTCATGACACCGCAGTAGATCCAGTTCCAGCCGCTGCCGCCGATAGACGCCATGCCCGGGGTGGGGACCTTGAAGACGACGCGGCTGGGCCCCACGTTGCGCCCCTTGTTGCTTTTCCCCAGCGCGAGGACGTCGCCGCCCTGAAGGATGGGGAACTCGAGGAAGTCGGTGAAGCCGGTGCCCGCGTTCATGCATTGGCTCGTGAAGTCAGGCCGTCGGTGTTACCGTACTCGTGGGGATACCTGGCCCTGGTGGAGGCCTGCCACTGTGGTGCGCCGGGTGGCAGGGGTCCCGTCGCTGGGGATTGCGTGTACTTGATGGCTTGCTTCAGGGCGTCGATGATGGAGGACTTGCTGAAAGTCTCCAATCCGTCGTCTGTGGAGAAAGGCAGGGTGATTCTGTTAGTACTAGTTCCGATACGGCTACGACCTAGTGCAGGGTCAAGCTGGGTGGAATCGGCATGAGATATTCAGGGGGGTTACTGACTTGATTTGCAGTCAGCCTGGGCGGGGATATTCCCCGGGTTGATCGGATCGCCCGGGTCGATCTGCACAGACGGCTCGCAGGTTGGCGGAGCCGCACGCTTTGCCATCCTGCGGAATGGAACAAGGGTATATTCGAGCGGTGACTCGCAGATATCATCTTCTGCTTGGATGGACGTTTGCTCCTGAATCTTTGACATAAAATCTGTCAAGTGTCGGCAACGAACTATAGTCCGCGTACAGCAGTTGCTAGAGGGACAAGATATAGAGAGCTTACCCTCGGCAGCGTCTATGTCCTACATGGCACCACGGGCAGACGAAAGGGAATCCAAGGGGTCCTGGCAGAGTTGTGGTCAGATTCATGCCGTGCTGGATGGCCTCGATGGCCCGGCCGAAGAAGAGGTCGAAGAAGCTGGCAACGGCGGATACGTCTGCGTTGGACTTTGCACCTGCGGACCGGATCGCTGTGTCCAAGTCGTTATTGAGGGACGAGAGAGCTGTTGAGTAGTAGCAGAGTCGATTAGCGGAGGCTCTAATCGGTTGGCAGAAGTGGCAAAGGGCTGTATAGGTGGGCTATGATGCTTACTGTCAGTCCGAGGCGTAGTATGGACATGGTAAGGCGGTGGGATCTCCCGGGCGAACCCCCTGCCATCGGGTACAGCCGACCATGCCTAGGGGAGAACACGAACGCAGAACTATTTCTCATAACGCACGCTCAAAAGCATTGCTGATGCGGAACTAACCGAAAAAGAGGTATCCTACGTTTATCCATCAGGAAACCAAAGTTCACATCATCTATATACTAACCATTGAACCTGAAGACAATGCCCAAAATCCGAAAACGCCAAGATTTTTCTCCCTATTTCAACCCAGAGCACTCCCATCCACTATCCTTCTCAAACTTCAGAGCAGCTGATAAAGCGCCCTAGCCCCCTTCTCAGCAGCAGCAACATGCCAGGGCCTGCAATCCGTCTCGCGGTCCGTCACCCCCCTGAGCCTCGCCAGCGTGGCCAGCCCCCGGAAATACATCAGCATCTCCCGGAGCACGACCTCGTACGCCCGCGGGTTGTTCCCCTCGCTGTGGATGACGTTGACCTCCATGGCCACGGGTGGATCTTCGGGCCTCGGGCCGCTGCGCTTGACGAGGTAGCCGCTCGCCACGGCCGGGTTGAGCTCCGTGAGGGACGGCGAGTTGTTCAGCCGGTGCGCCACCACGGCCCCCCACGTCGTGTCCGTCACGTCGACAAGCGTCGCGTCCGCCTCGGGCTCTGTGGTGGTGTTGGTATCGCCGGCGCCGGGTGTTGTGGCGGTGTTCATCGAATTACTTGTCATGGACGGCGTCGGGGGGTTGCCGCCGCTCTGTTCCGGGGACACGGTTGAGACTGGCTGGGGAGTCGACACGGGCGTGGTGTAGAAGGCCGCCGTCGTGGTGACGGGTATCTTGGGTGCCGGGGGGATGAGCTGTAGCGAGGGGTTGGTGTCGACCGTCATCAGCGTGAGGCTCATGGACGCCTTGGTCTCGCTCTGGGCGAGGGCTATCCAGCCGTCGATCTCGTTCTGCTCCATCGGCCCGCACTTGGTGACGATGACGCGCCAGTGCACCTTGCACGTGGACACTAGGTCGTGGGTCGTGTCCCAGATCTCGCGCGTGATCTCTTCAAGCGGATTTGAGAGGGGCTTGCCTCTCCTCCCCAAGCAGTAGGAAGCGGTCATCTGCTTGATGCCGCGATTGTCTGTCCACGCTGCCGTGATCCACCTCTCGTCCACGCTGCGTGCGTAGGCGATGTGGATGCAGGAGTTCTCGTGCAGTATGTTGGCCGAAGGAGAGGCCGTCGGCTTGAACTCGATCACTCTGGGCAAGGGGGCTTCGAGCACAATGGCTGGAGCGGGCATTGGGCCGCCAAACACGGCGCAACGGTCGTACGTCTCGATGCACATCGTCACGTAGTCCGAGGGTGAGAGAATCGCTAGCGTGTCCTCCGAAGCCACGTAGTCCAGGGGGATCAGTTGGAGCACCAGCTCGTTGGAGATGGTCTTCTTCCTGTCCGCTACAGCCTTCTTGTACTTGTCAAACAGGTCTTGGAATGCGGCGCATGCTTCTACGATCGAACCGGGGTTCTCTGGGGTGTAGACAAAGTACACAACGTGGTTCTTCTCGGTGACGATAAACCTGGCCAGGTCATTCGCCAGTTTTGTCATGGCGGCAGACAGAACAGGGCTGGAATGTGGCGCGGTTGCGGACATGGGCGAAGCCACGGGCTTGTCGACACCGTACGGAAATAGCCCGCTCGGAAGGTCAGCTCCGTAGAGCAGGCGGTCGAACGTGCCCATCTTCAGAGACTCGTAGATGCTCCGGATTCGATCTAAGAAACAGACGACGTTGTCTTGCATGCCTCTCCAGTTTGGGAAAACACAGATAGCATTGACGTCTTTGGGACCCTGCGAGGGGCTGAGGCCGAGGCTCTCCCAGAACGATACTGCCGACGGTAGGACCGAGAGCTTGGATTCGTACCGGCGGAGCTCGACGTGCGGCGCCGGGATCTGGAACAGGTTGGGCAGTGTCATCCCTTGCCCAGCGGGCCGCGGCTGCATCCTCGAAGGCTGGCCAAGAAGCGGTACGTCTTGAATCTCGACGAACGGCCGGAACTGGCACTCGGCCGCACTCACAAGTGAGCTAGGCAGGACTGATCGGAGACACTGCATGGAGTGACGCGCAGCATTCACAACACTGCGCCGTGTCTCTTGAACATCGGTGTCGGCGGCATTCTTTGGACCCAGAAACAGAGATCCACTCGCAGCCTGCTCTGTGAGGATCTGCGCGATGGTGATGAGCTCCTCGTCCCGACATGACAATTGAAGAGGCCACGGTTCAGGGTCGGCAAAGAACTTAGCCACGGGAAGCTCAGGTGTGCCCGGCTGTGGCAAGCTTGACAGGTCGGCCATGGCATAGGCCGGCGATTCCGCAGCAGAATGTTGTTCAAGGTCCCGAAATGACGCCGCAAGGGAGAGGTTATCGTCGTCCGCTGGACGTCGGATGACACTGTACTTGGTTGGCGAATTCGGCTCGTCCGTCGCGTCGCTGCTGTCCTCCTGATCAGAGACTAGGCTCATGGCGTCGTCGTCAGAGAGGGGACCGTCATTCTTGATCGGGCTGTTGTTGAGGGAGTTGTGCTCCAACCCGGCTGTGATTCGAGCCATCAGCTCTCCAAACCTCGCGTTGGCCGGTGGCTCTTTGAGCGCCTTCCGGCGCCGCTGCTGGATACTCGGGACCGCGGTCACTGACGATTCGAGGGTCGATGAAGCCTCAGTACCCTCTTTTGACGGAACTTTGTACCGAAATTGGCCAGTTTCCCCGTATTTCTTGTTTGTCGAAGACAGATACGGGTCGAATTCTACCTTTTCGAAGACACTCTTGCGGCGAGACGTCGATTTGGTCCCCGCAGCCTGCTCGGTGGCAGATGGCCCGCTCAATGATGCCCGGATTCGCTTGTAGACGGTATCGGGGTCAAAAGGGCTTGGTTGGCGTTTCATACCAGCTGCAGCCGCAGCAGGAGCATTCCCAGAACTTGTCGGCTGCCGACTCTCCTCAGCGAGGGTACTCCGGGCATGCTTCAATTCTGGCTTGGTGAAACCTGGAGACACCGGCTCTTGTTGTTCGGTGTTAGCCGCCACTAATGGGCCATGGAAAGACCCGACACTCGCATGGTCCTCCAAGTTAGCAGACATGTCCATAGCGTCGCTCATACCGGGCAAGCCTGACAAGTCCAACCCATTGTCACCTGCGTCCTGATCGAAGAAGTTGAAGTCGGCATCTGTAAGTTCGTTGTTATCAAACAGATCCTCACCGAGGTCGCCGAAAAGATTCTCGCCCTCCGGAAATGTTGTATCCGACTGTTCTCGCTTTACATCACCGTCCCACCCACCCGAGAATGACCTTGTTTGCTGGCCTTCGCCCGTGGTTATCGTATCACTACCAGCAATAGCAGCGGTGGTTGACTGGTTCGGCGGACTGGACATTGCAACGTCAAAGGACGGCGTTACTCCGGGTGGCTGTTGAACACCGTCTGGGGGTGTCGGATACATTGCTCCCGCCGCTGCTGCTGACGCCGCCGTCGCCCCGGCATTGCTGAGTCGTCTCAGCATAAGAGGCGAGGGATCAGCCCGCGGATGCTGGTGTCCGTCCAATGTCACAGCAGCCAGCCGTGCTGCCGAATCATGCTGCTCCTTCTTCCTTCGCTTCGAAAACAGCTCTTCCCTCTGGGGATTGCCTTCGAACCATTGCTTCGCATGATCCAAAGGGTCAAAATCCCCGCCATCCCCGTTCAGTGCTTTCTGGCCTAGATCGTGCAGCATAGTCCCACTGGGCTTCCGGAAACAGAGCACCGAAGGCCAAGAGAAGATGGGAGCTGGAGCTGTCGTGGGTGTCCTCTTTCCGTCTGCTTTGTATTCGTACGGCTTCTGCTTGAGGAACTGGATATTCAGCCAAGAGCAGCCGTCCAGGATTGAAGGTGATATGCCCCTGAGCTGCAGAATTTTCGACAGATCACTCCTCCATTGAGAGCGCTTATCCGCCACTTCCGGCCTGAAGCGACTGATCTGTGTCTCGGGCGACGGACCGCCGCTGGCGCTGTCCGGGAGAAGGTGATCCTTATCCAAGACAGTCTGGGGAGAGGCAAAGGCACCGAGAGGCGCTGCCAGCACAGGAGTCCCGGCTGAATACCAGTCCGAACGGAGACAGTCCGAGGATGATATCAACCCCTCCATGGCGGTCACACTCAGGCTGACGACGAGCGAGCCAGTGGTCGTGAGATACACCCGGAAACTCGCCAGTGCTGACAATGGTGGATAACGCACGGGCTCGCTATTTTCGGGCTGTAACGTATTAGGCGGCAGTAACAACGTCCTGGGAGTCAAGGATATGGCGCCGCTGCATTGGCAGAATGCCGTGGAAAGAGATGATAGTATCGCGGTGATGAAGAACTCGTGCATTTCCTTGACAGGAACTGATCCATAGCCCTTGGGGTCCGACCTTGCAACGGGGAGAGCAGGCCGAGAATCCAAATCCATCGGCACAGGGGGCATTGAAACTGCAGAAGGCAGACTGAACGACTGACCGCTTCGCGCAGAGACATCGACGGCAGAGGTGTTGGACGACGAGCTGCTAGGAGTGTTGATCGTGTTTGTTCCAGGCGGACGGCTCTTCTGCAAGCTGCTCGGCTCGAAGGCGCCTTCACCGACAAGCCCCAGCGTATACCCGCAAACTTCCAAGGTAGGCCCTAGCCGCGAGTGTTCCGAGACCGCCGGGCTGCCTGTCGAGTCTTTTCGGACCAAGTAGAAGCACCATATGCCCCGCCGGACCACGTCCATGTATACCAGATGGCCATCGTTTCGCAAGGCGAACTCGACATCGGAGGCGTTGAAGGTGTAGACTGAAGACTGGGAGACGACAGGTTCGTAGATCTTGAAGGCGATGGACGAAAGATTGTTCTGTCACCCGGAACAGTTAGCCCATGCGCCACATGACGAGCCAGAGGTAAGACCCGAAGGACGGGGGGGTAGCTCACAAGTACTAATGTGTTAGTCTCGTAATCGCCAGCATCCATATCGTCAGATGTTGGTGGTCAACCAAAGTGGTATATCCGGGGAGTCGACAGTCCGCTAGGAGCAACGGCATGCAGACGATGTCTGAGGCGGCCGAGACGTCGGTGGTCCGATGTGTGCGGGAGGGCAGACTACCTGAGGACGGTACCTGTGGAGGAAGATAAAGAATAGGCTTGTGGTGTGCTCCTCAGTGAGGCGCCGGACTCCATCGCAGCAGCCGGAACCAAACGGTACGCTGTTTCCTATCTACAGGGCCAGCTATCGTAGAATCCAGGAAGCGTCTTTCCAAAAGGCAGGCTACCAAGGGTCCAGTTGCTTGAATCCAAGAATGGAGCTGGAGTTCAAGCTGCGGGGGAAGGCAATGTCCCACTTCGTAGTTGGTCGTCAAGGGAAGAAAGGGGGTATGCAGTGCCTCTTGCTCGATTCTCATCGGACACACATTTTGGTTTTGAGACTCCTGGCACCTAAAACAGCTGACCCATACAGACAGAGTCGCGATAGGAGCTGCCGATGTTGATGTTAGATCCGAGCGATGCGACTGAATGATGTTCCATCAATCCCAACCCCAGTTCTTCAGGCTATTATTCGCCGGGGGACGCCCGTGTGCATCTGCCAGAATCGTGAGCTGTCCTGCAGGGTTCTGATAGGCCGGCTCATGGAGTCGCCGCCTCAGCGAATCAGCTGGTTTGCCCCTCTGCCTCCCAGCCAGGAAAGAGAGCTTCGGCAAGACCCGAGAATCCCAGCTTCATCATGAGTGGGGTCACTGTGCATTTCTTATCGGACATTTTCTGTCGATAAGGAACTTTTGGCCTTCCTGCCAGAGATTTCGGCCGCGACAACTTCCAACACCCTTCAGCCAGGACAAAACGCTAAAGTCGTGACTGCATCAATCCACCAAAGTACAAGGGCTTCTACGGAAGCAGAGGCTGTTGCGATGAAGCTCACCAACCCCGGCAGCGTCTCTGTCTATACCATCTCTGGGGCGTCGACCGCAAGACCACTCCCCGACTGGCTTGCGCGGCAAAGGAAGCGGTCCCTCAAGAATGACCCCGAGTATATGCACAGAGTTGAGCTGTTGCAGGACTTCGAATTCGAAGAAGCAAGTCAGTGTGTGCGAGTCAGTGAGGACGGAGAATGGGTTATGTCCACGGGCACCTATAAGCCACAGGTAAGGCATTCCTGAGGGAAACACAGTCTCTTTACTCCTGGCTGTGGCGCTCGACTAACCAAGGCTTCTTCTATACAGATCCACGTCCATAACCTGTCACAACTGTCCCTATCGTTCGCCCGCCACACCACCTCCCTCAACGAGACGTTCGTGCTGCTCGGATCCGGATACGAGAAGAGTCTGCATCTGCAATCGGACCGGAAGCTCGAGTTTCACACGCCCAATGGGTTGCACCACGAAGTCCGGCTGCCACGATATGGAAGAGATTTGGTGTATGATCGTTTCTCGGCGGAAGCTCTCGTGCCGTCAGCAGGCCTGGACCCGGAAAAGAGGACCGGCGAAGTCTTCCGGCTAAACTGTGAACTGGGTCGCTTCATGAAGAGCTACGATGTCGATGTCGGAGAGGATGAGGATGGTGCCGGTTTGCAAGGGAGCATCGACGTGGGATGTGTCAATGTTGCTGCCGTGGCAGAGGGCACACATGGCTTATTATCCTTCGGCACCTCCATCGGCACCGTCGAGTTCTGGGACCCGCGATCAAAGTCGAGAGTGGCAGTTCTGGGTGGGCATGACGGCGGCGTTACAGCTTTGGATTTCAGCCCATCAGGACTCTCCCTGGCAACTGGCACGAGTACCGGCATGGTGCAAATATTCGATCTGCGTCGGCCGGTCCCCTTGCTCAAGAAGGATCAAGGATACGGCTATGCGATCAAGAATCTGATCCACTTGGAAACATCGTCTCACGAAAAGAAGATCCTCTCGGCGGACAAGAAGATCATCAAGATCTGGGACGAGGAGACAGGCGACCCTTGGACGTCGATCGAGCCGATTGTTGACCTCAACCACGTGGCGTATGTCAAGGGCTCCGGGATGCTACTTACAGCAAACGAGGGCAAGCAGATGCACAGCTTCTTCATCCCTCAACTCGGCCCAGCTCCAAAATGGTGTTCGTTCCTGGACAATATGGTCGAGGAGATGGCGGAGGAGACGCAGGCGGAAACATACGACAACTACAAGTTCTTGACGATAGCCGAGCTCAAGTCTCTGAGCTTGGAGCACCTTATCGGCAAGACGAACCTTCTCCGGCCATACATGCACGGTTACTTCGTGGCTTCGAAGCTGTACGAGCAGGCTCGCTTGATCGCCAATCCCTACGTCTGGGAGGAGGAGCGTGCTAAGCGGGTTAAGGAGAAGATCGAGAAGGAGCGTGAGAGCCGTATCCGCGGTAATAAGAAGGTCAAGGTCAACCAGAGGCTGGCCGACAAGCTGCTCAAGAAGCAGGAGAGGAGAGAAACCGTCGACCTCAAGGCTGGCGTTCTTGGTGACGATCGTTTCGGCAAGCTCTTCGAGGATGAGGAGTTCGCTGTGGACGAGACTAGCAAGGAGTTCCGTGCTCTCAACCCGAGCACCAAAATGCCTGACAAGAACGACGAGTATGCCCAGAGAGAAAAGAAGGCAAAGGGCTTCCACGACAGCGATGAATCAGACAACGACGACGGCAGCGACGATGATGTCGCACCTGTTCGTGGCTACGATGATGTGGTGATGAAAGTCTCCTCATCCAACCGGGAAGGACGCACAAAGGACACTGCACTAGGCTCGAGAGCTCCAACAGCAGCCCGCGCGGGCAAGATCCGGCAAGGCGACGTTGTAGGCGAGAAACAAGTGACATTTGTACCGACATCGAGGAACAAGAAGCAAGAGGAAGAAGAGCAAGAGCCTGCTCCGACAAACAAGCGGTCGGACGCGAGAAGAAGCGCCAGCACCAACACCTTTCGACGGTTATAGAGCGCCCTACCCCCAGGACGATTCCGGGGATATAAAATCATACATATGTTCATCATAGCCCTCTGGCCCTCTCATAAGGCTCCGCGACCCAGTCACCACATTGTCTCCTGGCCTTAAGTCCAGACCCGGCATTATCGATCTTGGACCTGACTGACCTCCCATCGTCATTCCATCAATCGGGACGGTTCGAAATCTCAACGCGCAATTTCAACCCTGCCAATCACTTCCGACTAAAGTTGCTCCTCTTCTTCTTGTCTACCGACGCGAGGGTTACTTGCGGGCCATAGCCCTTCTCCAGATCTTCAGGCTTCAGGCGAGGAGTAGGAGGTACGTCGTCGAGCCTCACACGGCCCCCTTTTGACCGGCCACCGGTCGACTCCTTGACCGATCTCGGGAACTCGGATCGGCGGGGCGTCAGTGCCGCAACGACCTTCCTTGTCGACTTTCGGATCGTCTCCCTGACCGTCCACTCCCTCTTCTTGGCGACGTAGAATAGCACAGATGAAGCGACTATGACACGGTTAGTTGGTACACGAGACTTGGATAGGACGCAGGCTACTCACTTCCGACGAGGGCGAAAACCACGACCACAACGATGATTGCGGCCATGCCACCATGGGATAACCTCAGTCCACCAGTGTCCGTGCCCGACGCGCCGGCAGCATTGCCGTCGGCTGCTGAGGCTGGCCCCGAATTCGCGTCACCAGTTGAACCGTCCTGTCC
This sequence comes from Coniochaeta hoffmannii, assembly GCA_030052785.1. Lineage (NCBI taxonomy): Eukaryota > Fungi > Ascomycota > Sordariomycetes > Coniochaetales > Coniochaetaceae > Coniochaeta > Coniochaeta hoffmannii. The sequence continues at coordinate 30,885 of JANBVN010000012.1, read as the reverse complement.
TGGGCTAAAGCCGGTCGGAAGCGGAAAGTCCGCGGATGTGGTTGTTGCTGTCATACTGGCTGTTGCGTACGATGTTGCACCAACAGGCGATTTCGTCTATGAATAAGTGCGGAAGGTGCCGGTGTGGGTGTGACACTGGAGTTCGAAATACAACCAACTGCCAGCAGAAGGATCACAACGGTATGAGAACGAGATGTTGGAACAGGATCGAGCCCACGCCGCTGGGTGGTGGCGGGACTTGGGTATATACATAGATAGCCCGGTCAACGAGGAGGGCGTGGACTTCTCCAGTCCCTCCTCCCTGTCACTGTCCATTGAAAGGTCGATGCCCATGTCTAGCTTCGTCCGCAGTGTCTTTTCGCTCCCCAACCTAATAAAAGTGCCCAAACTGTGACAGAAACGCATGCTCTGCAGTACTGCACACGCTCCCAAGCCGGCACTCACGCGGCAAGCTCTGTCACCACATCTCGCCATTGGGTGAGTGTTAGTGGAAGATATGAAACCAGCTCTATATGAAGCCAGTTAAACACCCGGCCGGAGTTGTGATTGGTGATGCTGTCTGCTCGAAGCGCCGACGTTTGTGGCACTTTCACGGGAGAGCACCCCACTAACATCTCGCAGGCGGCCAATGGGAGGCGGTGCGTCAGGGGTACGGCGGCACGGGGCACGACCTCGTCACAGCATCCTTCCGTAACCCTTGATGCAGGTACCCTGTTGCGCAGCACTCGCGAGGTGCTCCAATTTGGCCTGAGCTGCCGGTAGTGGCCTCAAACCTGGAACCATGATTTACATATGGGTATCAAGCCAGTTGTTGAGGCCTGCCGCTGAGCCATGTTCTGTCGCAGCAAGGAGATCGACAACCAGCGCATTTGTGATCGATACGTGATCACAGGGTTCGTCATCCGACTGCCATTGCACATCTTATCCGATGAGAAACGAACAGCAGTGTCGCTTGCCGCCGGAGTGTCGTGACATGATGACAGCCATGCAGAGAGAGAGATCGCCCGCGAGTCCACGTGATGCTTGATTGCTCAGGCAGATCGACATCCTATTGCTGGGTCGCCGACTAGTCGAGCTGCGTAGACTTGGTAGACTCATTTCAGGCGTTGATTTTCTCCCGAAGTCTGCCATCGGGGTTGAAGACCTACATCCAGTCACCTCACCTTGCGCTAACCGCAGTCAAGTGGCCGTGCTATTTTGATATTCGGCCACCAGAGACGGGCAGGGCCGTAAAGTGGCTGAATACGGGAACCATCGACTCTTGCATTCGCTTCAGTTCATGGTCGGTCCTTGAGGCAGAATCAAAGGGAGTCTTCAATGTCTGTTTGTTCAAGTTGGAAACAGCGGACGCAAGACTCTGGATCAATCGCGCTGGGAAGATGCACACGGCCGAGACTCGTGAGCAACCTTGTTTCGTGTAGTCCTCGTTGATGTCACCAACAAATATGGCCGAGGCTAGTTTGAAGAGGGTTTCCCACCGAGTTACACGCTTGACCAAGGTATCTCATCTCCAGCTGGAGGCTCGATGGCATCTACTTTTTGGCATGGGAATATCGAGATTGGTCTATTATCCATAATCTCAGACATGACTTACGAGTGGCCGTAACTTATCTTCATAGTTCTTGACAACTATGGCGACGGGTCAAGGGCTCAAGGCCAGGTCAAGTTGGTATCCGGTGTTCACCTCGAGTACATCAGGAGGTGACTCTAGATGGAACTGGACCTCGAGTTGTTTTGCGGTTCACTTTTACTCCTGATGCTGGCCGGGTTTTCGATTGCCTGAGGCGTTCACCTGGGCGATTTGAGATGAAGAGGAAGGCACGATGTTGGCGGTCCGGAGCACGAGTGCTCCTTCCCCATCGTCACAACTTCGTCTACTGGCCCAAAGTCAGCAGCAAAAATTTCCAAGTTCAGACCACTTCAATTGCATCCTCACAGACTTTCTCCCCATCTATCTGTCTGCCACCTCACATCTCCTGGCGTCGACGGTGCCTTCACTCCTTGGGATACCGTCGGTGGTATCTCTCCTCGCAGGCATAGTATTTGCAGGCTGCTCACCTTCTCTCCAGGCGGATCGTCAAATCACCATCCTACTCTCCATTTTCGTCGAGAACCGTCTTCGTCTCTTGTCTTTAGCATATCTCGGTTTCCCTCATCGGCTTACTTTCAGTTACAGCACCACACTTGTAGCTGATACATTGTTCCAGCGCTGCAACCATGTCACCACATCCAGCAGGCTCATCGAAGCCCACCTCTCCTGCGGAAGCAGACGCTTCCCATCCTCGGCCGGACACCACCAATCGGCCTTCACCTGATGAAATCGATTTCGTGCCGGTCCCTCGTCAAGCGGCTCCGGAGCAGGGGGCCAACAACGCTTCTTCTAGGCTGCAGAGTGTGCTGTCCAGCAACAACACCATGCCAACCAGCAATGTTGCCCCTGCTCGGTCGAGACGTGACCTTGGAGGAGTACAAGATCTTTTCAAGTTTGCCCCGGCACCTCGATATGAAGCGGGCCATTTCACCAACCGCAGGATTGTTCCACGAACTGATGGCCTGGCACTACATCAGCAGGCAACTTCCCAGGCGCCATCCAAGAGTCCCCCAAAGGAGAATGAGTCCGGTCCCAAGTCTCCTGCTTCACCACAGGTTACTGCGGTTAGCAGGCCAACTACGGTTCCGTCGGTCCCAGCCTTTGCTCAAACAGTGCTGTCAGCTACACACGTGGCAGATAACACTCACAAAGAATCGGCGCTACCAAAGAAGATTAGCCTCCCTTTCGCCAAGGGTCCTCTCCGACCTGTCTACAATAGTGAGACTCAACCCTTCACCGCGACAGCTCAGCAACCAAGCCAATGCTTGATTGAGGCAGTGCAACCCGGGGGTTCTTGCAGATCTTCTCCCCGGCCACCCGAGCTCCCTCCAACTTCAGGGCAGAATCAAGCAGACGGCAAGGACGTTCCGAACGGGTGCTGTCAGGTTACTGGACCACAACTCGGCCACAATGAGTTTGTGTTTCCAGCGTCAGAACCAGGAGATGTACGACCGGGTCCACAACAGGTGACCGATGTCGCTATGGAGGGATATGAAGGTGACGAGCCTGTTGCGGAGGCGCCCGTTACAACCCGACCCTCGTCAACTAAGTCCCCTCAAAAGCTGATAGACTTGGCAACGGGCTTGCCACCGCGGACTCGGGGAACACCAAATCCCCAACAACTCATGAGTGATCATCAAGCAGTGCAACCGAGGCAAGCCAAGCCTTACTCCCAGATGAACCGACCCATGAGACACATCTCTCACCATGGGACCGGCACTCAGTCCCCATCAATAAGCTCCGTCTCATCCGGCGTGTCGAAGAAGAGGACCAGGTCGACGACAAGTGATCTCAACTTCGTCAGACAACGGGTGTTTCCTCAAGTTGCCAACAACATCAACGACTTCTTCAGGATGTCTGATAACGCTGTGAAGGAAGCAGAGGAGCAGTCGAAGACCACGCTGAACAAGTGCCGGAAGAAGCTGGAGAAGAAGTCACAGCAGCTGGCTGAGTATCTTGAAACCATCAACATTATGCAGCAGGCTATGGAGGCTTCTCAAGACGAGGAGCGGAGCCTGCGCGCTCATATCGAGGATCTCGAGCGGCAACTGCAAGTTTCTTCTGACAATTTCTCGGTACTCACGGACAAGTCTCACACAATGAAGGAGAAGCTCAACTCGGCACTCAAGCAGAATCAGGAATTGTTTGAGCTGCACAAAGGCTACAAAAACAAGTCAGAAGAGACGATCCAGGAAATCCGTGGCGAAAAGCAGCGCGAGCAGTCGATGAGAGAGCTAATTGACCGACAGCTCACGGGTTTCCGAGATAAGATGAAGGAGAGGGTGCGGCAAGTTGAGCAGCAGAGCCAAGAGGAGTGTCACAGCAGTGAGTGGTAACCTGCTCAGCTTTCGCAATGGTTTGGTGCTGACCTTCCCAAGTGAAGGAGAAGATGCAGCGTCTCCAGCAGCAGGCTGAAGAAAAGGACGTGCAGGCCAAGCGAGAGACGGAAATCACCGACAAGCTCATCAAGGAGCTCGCAGAGTCTCGGAAAACACTCTCTTCGGTGGAGGATGTGCAGACTCAGATGTCGAAGATGTTCAATATATTGGATGAACGGCACCGTGACGACAGACTTGAGCTGGTGATGCTGGCGCAAGAGGACTCCAAAGTCAAGTAAGCCCGTCGAGGATCCAGCACATACATATAACGGATTGACTGACGTTCCCAGGTTCGAAAACGTGACCGAGCAGATGGAATCGCTTCGAGGTCTGCTGATACCTCAGTGTGAAGCTGTTTCGAGCCTGAGCAACAGGCAAGACGAAGGAATGTCGAAGTGAGGCACCGGAAACAAAATTTCTAGATGGGTGTGGCATTGGGCTAACATGTCATAGGATTGTGTCTACCCTGGAGACCATGTGCGAAGGACAGAAGGCCAACGGACAAACCGTGGAGGTGCTTGGGAAGGATCTGCGAGGCCTGATTAACGAAATGTTGCAGCATCTAGAGACGCGTGACGACGACTTGACGCAACAACTCGAACAGAAACGAGGCGAAAATGCAACCCTTCAAGGGGTCGTTGACAAGGGACAGCAAGAACGCGAGACTCTGCAACGGCAGCTCCTCGAGGCCAATGCCACACGCAAGGCTCAGGAAGACCGCATTCAGGAGCTGGTTCAGACAGTCCATAAGCTCCAAGCTCAGCCGCAAGGAAATCCCGAGGCCGAACTCCGCTCTCAAGCTTTGGTCGCGGAGAATGACGACCTGAAGGCTCAGCTGGCGACCAAGGCCAGCAGCATCTCGAACCTGCAGAACCAGCTCAATAGGAGCAAAGAGAGTCACAAGGCTGAAGTGGACAGCCTGAGCAAAGAGATCTCGAAGTTGAACCTGTTGATGTACGAGAAGGACGAAGTGTCAAGGACGGCAACAGAGAAGGCAGTGGCAACAGCCCAGGAAGAACATCAAGCAGAGCTGGAGCGAATCCGAGAGGAGATGCAAGCGCGTCTGCAGGAAGCCCGAGATGCTCGCAAATCGGCTGTGCACGACCTTGACGAGACAAGGAAGAAGTTAGAGGCGCTGGAGGCAAGCAAGGAAGGGAATGAGCGGGAGTCAAACAAGATCTCTGCTCTTCAGACAGCCGTGGACGAGGCAGAGGGTCGAAACCGGAAGCTTGTTCAAGACCTCCATGGCATGGAAGCAAAGCTCTCAGCTCAGAACCAGTCGTTCGAAAGCATCGGGAAGTGGGCATCGGGCAAAGTCGAAGCGCAAGGTCTTGCGCTGAATCTTGGCAAAATTTGGGAGGATGCCTCGGCTGATGGCGACGATGCCAAACGCTGGACTGTGTTCCTGGAGACGCTTATTCTGGAGCTCATGCAGCACGCATCCGTTCGAGAGGCGCTACCGGCGACCGTTGCACTTCCGCCCGCACCCACACCCGCGCCCGCGCCCGCGCCCGTCAACACCTACTCCCGTGCGCAACCTATGCCTAACGGGCTACGGCCACTTCTTCCAACTCTCCCGCGGCTTGAGCCTGTCAAGCAATATGCTCCGCAAGTCGACGCATTCCGCACACCGAGCCATCAACTCCCGGGTCCCGGTCTTGATGATACGAAACGGGCAACGGTGATGAGCCCGCATTTTGACGTGCTCACCCCGGTGCCACCTTCGGTCGAGCAGGAGAAGTCGCGAAGGAGAGGTGGCATGCAGCAGCCGAAGTCCATCATCAAGCGCATAACTCGCAGCACGCCCCATGCCAGCGAGCTCATTGCTGGCCAGGACATTGATCTGGCAAGCTTGTCACCTCGCTCAGGCAAGAGCTCCAAGCGTCCACGGAAGGCGGATGAGCCAGCACCAGAAGCGGACTCCGTCTCGCTCCCGGTTCCGCACAATCCAGACCCTGATCCGATCGAGGATGAAGACAACGCGCCCCAACCGAAGAAGGCCAGGACGCAGAAGCCGAAGACTCCATCAGGCTCGCGTCGCGGCAGGGGGGCGTCGTCTCAGGCGAAGCAGCAGACTCCCCGTTCCGGTCTCGCAGCCCGAGGAGTGGTGCACGGCCGCTTGCCCCCTGGTGTTCCCGGAATTCTTCGAGACCGACACCCACTCCCATCCGAGCCGAAGCACCTGTCTCAGCCGTGAAATCATTACAGACGTGGTGATCGACAGTATCGGTTCGAATATCTGCTCACAACTTGCTAGAAATTCTTTTTGACATGGTCAGCCAGTATTTATATGGACGACAGCGTCGATGACGAATATCAGAGAAGGGCATCTCCGAGAGGGTAGAGCATGGTCACGGAGCATGATAGTAATCCATTTCACACCCAAATAGACAACCACCATTGTTCATATAGGATGTGTGAAGAACGTGTGACATGCGTGTTGATGTGGCATGGCCCAGAGTAGGGTCTTGCAAGACCAAGCTAACCTCCCAAACTCCGTCGATGCTTTCCGTCATGGTAGACTTAGTATACATGCTGAGCAGCTCTCGTGCATCAGCCGTCTGTTGTACATCTATTGGCCGTTCGCAGACGCAGTTAAGGTCTCGACCAGACTCGATGCCATAGAATTTCTCTCTCGATTTGTATGTTCTCGGTCGATCAAGTCGAATCGTCGTCTATTTGCCTTTCCTCTTCTGCTCCAGGAACAGGACTTTCCTCCGCACTAAAAGCAACAGTATCAGTCCCAGCAACCCAATCGGCGCGTAAACCTTCTACGCCAATACGTACCGATCGGATCGTATTTGAGCATGCTCATGGGCAGTGATGTCCGGGGGCGGGTGAATGTGTAGAAGTAGCCCGTCGCCGCCATGGAGAGCAGGCGCACGATGACGACGCGGCTCTTCGCTGCAGCATGACAGTTAGTCCATCACTCACATCCTAGAGAGGCCTCACTTCGGAAGATGGGACGTACCTTTCTTCGCCATGATTCCTGTTGTTGCTCGTAGCGATGGGGGACGCAGTCGCGGATCTCGAACTTCGAGATCGGATGTCCTCGGTGGGGCTTGAAGCTTTTCGCTTCCAGCCAATGACAGGGTGATGAAGGAGATTTATTAGTTCCGGCCCGCTGGTCACGCCTGGGACTCCAATCCCTGCAGATCTGGGCTCTGCGGGGCTTGGTCTTGTTGGTCGCGATATTGTTGTCGTCGTGTTTAGATAAGCGACGTATCAAACAATCCTCAGTACACCGCCCATGTCCTCCCTTGATCAAATTGCATGCGCTTGTCGCGACCTTCAGACTGAGCTCTGACGTCGTCCTCAGCTCCGATGTAGGACACTCGAGCACTGACTCACTCTTCGTCTGCTAGAGGGGCCGTCCGTTTAGTTATCATGGGCAACCCGGTCGATTAGGGCTCCGGAGGAGATAAGCTCCCCAATATCTTAGCTCAATCTTTTTTGATACTGTCCCTATCGCCAAGACGTGCCTCACTTCGAGTGAAGCCGAATCCTTTGGTCATCGGTTCAGGCATACGCCAAGTTAAGCTTCTGAAGATGTCTGCCGGTCTTGGAAGACTCGCCGGGCGGAGCTTGAGCCAGGCTGGCGCCTCGAAGGGTCCAGTTGGCCTGCGATTGGGCGAGTTTAGGTCTTCTGGTACGTACATACTTTACTTTGAGTTCTCATCGTCTTCTTCCCCAGCCTGGCTTTGACATAGGTATGCCCATGGCCCCAACTTGGCGGGGGGCGAATCGGTCATGGCCGCTATGGGGAGAGACACTGCAGATTGTATGTCATCCCATTGAGGTTGCCTGTGTTTCTCTGCCATTGGCCTCAGCTCCCCCAACTGTCTTGAGCCCGCGTTGCATCAGATGACAAGACAGAGACCATGAGCTGATCTTTCGTTTCTGCGAGCTTGGCTATCTCTCCTCCATGTTTTGTTTCTGAGTTTTGCTGGCAAATGCACGGGGGTCCCTCCGGTGAGTCGCATAGGGGCGGAAGTGCAAGTGCAAGTGTCATCCATGGCTTGGGATAATTGCCTCAAAGTGATATCATGTTCTCGACGCTCATTGTCTTCTGATTCCTCTTGTCTCGTCTTATCTCTTGCGCGTTATTTCTACTCCTCTGCCCAGCAGATCCAAAGGACTTGGACCTGTGTTTGTGGACGTCCAACGTATAAAAACCTCGTAAACTTTCTCGGTTGACTCAGTGAATCCCTACTCACGCTTTGTTCCACTTCGTTCTCCAGGTCCTACCCCACTACCCCGACTACGCCGAGACGCCCCGCCATCGGCAGCCGGTCTACATCGGAGAGCTGTGACGCATAGTAGTCCTCTCTTACCTCGGTCCTCACCACCGCAGCAGCAACGTCGCAACATGTCGTCGACTCCCGCCAGGAGATTAAACTACGACAACATCAACCCGCACGTCAAGGCAGCCCAGTATGCCGTGCGCGGCGAGTTGGCCGTCAAGTCGGAGGAGTACCGCGCCAAGATCGCCAAAGGCGACCTCGACGGCCTGCCGTTCAAGCAAGTCATATCGGCCAACATCGGAAACCCTCAGCAACTCGACCAGAAGCCCATTACCTTCTTCCGACAGGTCCTCAGTCTTCTAGAGCACCCCAAGCTACTAGAACACGAAGATGTACTCCTCAACCAGCTCGGCTATAAGTCCGACGTGCTAGACCGCGCAAAGTGGCTGCTGAAGAACGTCGGCTCAGTGGGAGCGTACAGCGCCAGTAATGGTGTCCCCGCTATCAGACAGTCTATCGCAGACTTCCTTGAGAGTGAGTACTCTGTACTTCTCTCGCTCAATGCCCTTGGCGCACTCCTGCTAACCACCATCTTCAACCAACTCAGGGCGCGATGGCTTCCCCGCCAACCAGGCGGACATCTACCTCTCGGGTGGCGCCTCGTCCGGCGTCAACACGATCCTCCACATCATCTGCGCCGACGCCAACTCGGGCATCCTGGTTCCCATCCCGCAGTACCCTCTATATACCGCCTCCCTCTCCGTGCTCAACGCCAAGTGCGTGCCCTACCACCTCGACGAGTCCAAGAACTGGGGCACCGACCTGGACACCATCAAGGCCTCGTACGAGAAGGCAGTGGCCGAAGGCGTCGACGTGCGCGCCATCGTCATCATCAACCCCGGCAACCCGACGGGCGCCAGCCTGCCCGAGGAAGACGTCCGCGGCGTGCTCGAGTTCGCGCGGCAGGCCCGCCTCGTCGTCATCGCCGACGAGGTCTACCAGACCAACGTGTTCGTCGGCCAGTTCCACTCCTTCAAGGGCGTCCTGCGCAAGCTCCAGCAGGAGAACCCGGACGGCAGGTACGACGGCATCGAGCTCGCCTCCCTTCACAGCGTCAGCAAGGGCATGGTGGGCGAGTGCGGCCACCGCGGGGGGTACTTCGAGCTGGTCAACTTCGACCCCAAGGTGCAGGCCGAGATCTACAAGTTCGTGTCCATCACCCTCTGCGCCCCCGTAATCGGACAGTGCCTCGTCGAGCTCATGGTCAACCCGCCCAAGGAAGGCGAGCCGAGCTACGAGCTGTACAGGCAGGAGTACGACGGCATCTACGACTCCCTGAGGGAGCGCGCCACGGCGCTGTACGAGGCCTTTAAGCAGATGGAGGGCGTCGAGTGCGCCGAACCCCAGGGCAGCATGTACCTGTTCCCCACCGTCACGATCCCTCCGAAAGCCGTCGAGGCCGCCCGGGAAGCGAACCGCACGCCCGACGAGTTCTACTGCCTGCGGCTGCTCGAGGCCACGGGCGTGTGCCTGGTGCCCGGCAGCGGGTTCGGGCAGAAGGACGGGAGCCAGCACTTCCGCACCACGTTCCTCGCGCCAGGCACCGAGTGGGTTGGGAGGATCATTGAGTTTCATAAGGGGTTTATGGATCAGTACAGGTGAGGTGGGACTTGAGTTGGAAGGGGTGGGATTAAACTGAAGGCGTGAGATGAGGTTTGACGGCCACTTCATGGCCGGGGAAGCGGGAAAGAAAAGCAACTCGTCCTGTGATTCTTGTGATTTTGCGCAGGTATGGCATGGCAGGCGGCGATTCCGGTTCTCAACAGGGACATCTCGTTCGGAGTTCCTTTTGTTGGTTTTAGAAAGGTGCGGCAACACACCCCATCTCCTCAAGTTGGGCACATACGAGGAATAGCAACAATTCACTCCATTAGCACGGTTTCCCATTTCAGTGTCGAGAACAAACTCGTCATGCTTGCGATCGCATGCTGAAGTACATCTCTACCGACATATGTTACAGATATTAGCACAGCAGAGTTTTAATGCCTTCCCTTGCTAACCCTTCGTCTAATGCCGCCAGAGCAGCAAGATCTATCCCAGCTCCGCCCCCGACCTCTCAATAAGACCGCTTAAGCCCTCTCGCTCCCCCTGAGCCTCACGGCCTGCCCGTACTTCTGCAGCTTGGTGATGAGTTGGTCGCCCTGACGCACCACGTCCTGGTACTGCTTGTTCTTGTCGTCGGGCCGGTTGGTCTCGATGACGCCCTTGCCCGACACGCGGTCGATGGTGCACGGGATGCGGCCCGCGGCGATGAACTTGGCCAGATCGCTGTTGCGTCCTTGTTAGTCATATATCCGCATCCAAATACTTGCTTAAAACAGGTTTGGTGGTGGTAGTAGTAGTAGTAGTAGGAGAGGAGGACAAAACTCACCGATCCAAGAAGTCAACCGTAACCCCAAAGTCGTTGGCCATGCTCTCCAGCCCCACGACGCGGTAGCTCTGCAGCAGCTGCTGATAGGCGCGCAGGCGCATCTCGCGCACGAACCAGTTCTTGTGCTCGTGCAGGTACCGGTCGACGTTGAGGAACTGCTCCTCGACGGCCGCCAGCGCCTGGAAGAAGAGCTTGTACCGGCCCGTGTACAGGCTGCTGACGAGCTGGGCGAGCGGACTGAAGTCGACGGCCATCTCGGCCTCGGGCTGGTCGGTGCTGCTGCCGAGGGTGGTGAGGTTGACGACGGGGGCGCGGGAGGCCGCCGGCGCGGTCTCGGCGTCGTGGGAGTCGGCGTCGACGCCCGGGCCGGCCGAGATGGCGCCGCTGAGGGCTAGGAGCTTTTCCTCGCCGTCGCCGAGGATGGCCTTGATCTCGGGCGCGTCGACGACCTTGCTCTTGAAGTCGACGCGCTTCAGGGAGACGGAGCCGGCGAGGACGGAGTAGACGACCAGGTTGCTGTAGGTGCAGAGCTCGTAGGACGTAAAGGTCGACAGGCTGTCGAGGAGAAGGGGCGCGGCGAGGTTGTAGCTGCGGACTGTCAAGAGATAGAGGCCCTCGTAGGCCTTCAGGCGGTTGCGCCGGTCCCAGTCGCCGCCGCTCTCGACTAGACTCTTGGCTCTGTCGACGTACTTGCGCACTAGCAGCTTGTCGCCGAAGAAGAGGCCCACTCGGATCAGAGCGAGGACGAGGTCGATCTTGGTGCCGAGGATGGACGTCTTCTCGAACAGGTCTTCGTAGGCCGCGATTGCTTTCTCCTGTGGCGCAGATAGGATCAGTCAGTGTCTCCTTGAGCAAAGGGTGACCGTAGGGACTCACCTTGTCTGCAACCTTGGCCCAGAACTCAGCCCTCTTTCCCCTCGCAGCCATAACCTCGACATCTCCAGCGTTCTCCACGGCATCGTCCTCCTCCTTCTGTATAGCCGCCAGCTCGCTGTCGTTGTCTTCCTTCAGCTTCTGGTACAGCTCCTCGTCCCACGGCAGGCTCACGGTGCTCGACGGTTGCCGGGTGGCGATCATGCCGCCGACGACGCTCGACTTCCTGCTCAGCGGCTTGCCGACAGCGCTTGACGACGAGGTGCCCTCGCCGATGACGTTGAGCACGCCCTCGAGCGGGTGCGCGAGATACCGGTAGAAGGGCGCCATCTTGTGCTCCGAGATGGCATCTTGGAGGGCTTTGGCGGCGAGCTGTTGGGCTACACCACCGTTTCTGCTGGCGTACGGGTTCGTCAAGGTGAAGACATGTTGGGCTAGAGGCAGGAGGGGCCATTTGGCGTATTGCGGCTCGGAGCCCATGGTGGATGTGCGGGTGTCGGTTAGTGATCAAGTGGTGATGCGAAGAGGAGGGCCCGCCGGTTCTGGTGCTCAAGAAGAGCCTCAAGACTGCCTATAGTCGACTGCGGTTGATTCTCTGCTGTGAGACAGGTACCGGTTGGGCTCTCGTATCGGTATATGGGTTGCGGTACAGGCGAGAAGCTGGAAGTTTGTTTGGTTAGGTAGCTCGAGCTGCAAGGCGGCAACAGCTTCGCGTCAGTTCGCAGCTGCCCAGGAATGGGACCCACAACTACTAGTCTAAGGTAGTATAGACTGCTAGACTCCAGCCTTATTGCTATGTTGTTATGTAAGCCCACAGGTCTTCTACAGTCGTTACGTATAATCCTCAGATGCGTTCGAGGCAAAGGCCACCAAAGACGGCTAATCAAGCAAAACTACCTCTAGTAGTGGAACGTATCATGCTCACACAAGAACGTAATTGAAAACCTGAAAGGGAGAAGAAAACGGGAATGGAAAGACAGACAGGGACATTGCTCCAAACGCCCGCTGCGAAGAACGGTCCGTACCACGACAGTGGATCCTTGCCGAATCTGGACTCTCTTGGGCTTCCACTCAGCCTTAACTCTCCCTCGACATCAAGGCGCATCAACCATTTTCAATCAACGAAACCACCCACAACGACGAGACTTTCTTTATGGATAAAAAGACATAGAACATATAGCTCAAATCTCGGACCAAACGAAGACAGATCTACCAGCAACTCCACTGCCCTTCCCTGGGCTCCCTCGAGCCTCAACCGCCACGATGCCGCCAACCGACGAGTTCGAAGTTCAACCCCAAGCCTTCGACGCCCGCAAGCTCGAACCAGCCCGCAAGCGCAGACGCTCCAACTCACCCACCAGCGCCTCTCCCTCCGCGCCCGCACCAGCCGCCGCCGGTCAGTCAAGCGAGTCGTCCGAACCCGTCCGCAAGCAGAAGCGGCCCGGCCAGCGCGCCCGCATCACCGACGCCGAGCGCGAAGCCATCCGCCTTCGCCAGCTGGAGCGCGAACGCGCCGCGCGCGAGGAAGAGGAGCGACAGATCCGGGCGCTAGGCGGAGGCGGAGCCGGGGGTATCAACGACGTGGTGAGGGCGCACTACAACGCCGTGCCCGAGCGGGGCCGCGACTGGCGGAAGACGGACAGCAAGATCAAGGGATTGAGGAGCTTTAATAACTGGGTGAAGAGCTGCATCATACAGAAATTCGCGCCGGACGAGGACCATACGCCCGGCGCGCTGGAGAGGGGGATACGGTCGAACAATGAGCTGCTGGTGCTGGATATCGGGTGCGGGAAGGGAGGTGATCTGGGGAAGTGGCAGCAGGCGCCGCAGCGGGTGCAGCTGTATGTCGGCCTCGATCCGGCCGAGGTGTCGATCGAGCAGGCGAGGGAGAGGTATCGGCAGATGGCCAGCCGGGGAGGGCGCGGGGGCAGGGGAGGGAGGGGAGGATACCATGATCGCCGATCACCGCCGCGGATCTTCGACGGGAGGTTCCAGGTCAAGGATTGTTTTGCCGAGACGATCGGGGATGTGGACATTGTCCACCAGGTCGGGTTCACGAACTCGACTATCAGCGGCCCGAGGGGTTTCGATGTGGTGAGCATGATGTTCTGCATGCATTATGCGTTTGAGACGGAGGAGAAGGCCAGGCAGATGTTGAGGAATGTGGCTGGGGCGCTGAAGAAGGGAGGTCGGTTCATCGGGACGATACCAAATTCGGATGTCATCTCGGCCAAAGTCGAGGCCTTCAATAAGCGGCTCGCGGAAAAGAAGGCTCAGCAGGAGAAGGAGAAGCAAGAAAGGGGAGAGCAAGGTCCCGCCGAGGACGGCGAGGTCGAGGAGGGAGAGGCGGAAGAGACAGCGGAGTGGGGCAACGACATCTACCACGTCCGCTTCCCTGGAAAGACACCCGAGGATGGAATCTTTCGGCCGCCGTTTGGCTGGAAGTACAGCTTCTTCCTCCACGAGGCCGTCGAGGAGGTGCCCGAGTATGTGGTGCCGTGGGAGGCGTTCCGAGCTCTGGCCGACGACTACAACCTCGAGCTGCAGTACCACAAGACCTTCAAGGATGTCTGGGAGACGGAGAAGGACGACCGCGAGCTGGGACCTCTGAGCGAACGGATGGGTGTGCGAGACCGTAACACAGGCGAGCTGTTGGTCTCTTCAGAGGAAATGGAGGCTGCGAACTTCTACATCGCCTTCTGCTTCTACAAGGTGTAAAATACTCTCATGAAATCTGGTCAAGCTATAATGGAGTCACACACGGCCGCGCGCACACTCAGGCCGGTCCCGTCGTTGCCTTACACACGGTTTTCAAATGCTCCTTTGTCTCATTTGCCGCGATTCTGTGGGCGTCGCAGCATAAGCATGTGTCTCTGCTGCATCGATATTGATAGTAAACCAGAACACCACGTCCTCCTTGACCGCAGGCCCATCATACGTTTAAACGACAATGGTATTATAAGGCGGATCGACCAGACAAGCCGATTCCTTCAACGGCCTGACGACCTCGCCATTATAATAAGTCTAATGTCTCGAACCGAGTCTCGACCTTATGGTACAAGGTAGGTTTCATGCTAACCATGCATGATCCTTTACCGGGGCAACCGGTCATCCGTGTAATGCTAGATATCCTACACTCTGTACTTGACAGCCTGCTCTTTCCTCGAGTCCAACACACTAATCCTACACTTGCTCGACAGCCATATCCTCCCTCTCCACCAAAGCCTCCGCCGGATCCTTCCTCACGGCAAAGAAGTAGTTCCCGATCTTCTCGCTTCCCGCGACCTCCTTCCATCCCATACCAGGCACGTACACAACCCCCAATACCCGCGGACTGCTCCACCCAACCTTCTTGGCGAAGTGCGCCCTCATCTCGTCCTCGTTGATATACTTGCTCCAGTCGTGCGTCCCCTTGGGCACCATACCCAGTATATCCTCGGCGACCAGGTTCGTCGTGAACCAGCTCGTCCATGTCCTCGCTATCGTGCTGAGCACCAACCAACCCCCCGGCCTGACGAACCGCCCGCACCGTTCCAGGAACGAGGCCGGATCGTCGACGTGCTCGATCACCTCGAACAGCGTCACGACGTCGTAGCTCCCTTCCTCTCGAGCCTCGGGCAGGCTCTCGATCGTGGCGTTGAGGTACTCCAGCTTCCCCCCTCTGAGGGCCGGGTCACGGGCGGCGTGTCGGCGGGCGACGGCGAGGATCTCGGCGGACGGGTCGATGGCCGTCACGGACTCGGTGGAGGGGAGGCGGGCGGCGCTCTCGGCGAATATGCCGCCGCCGCAGCCGACATCGAGGTACCGCAGCTTGTGGGAGGGGGCCGGGTCGCGCTGGGAGGAGAGGCAGGCCCGGATGAAGGTGTGGCGGTGCGGGTTCATGAGGTGCAGGACGCGGGAGGAGCCGTGGGGGTCCCACCATGTCGAGGCTAGGGCGTTGAAGTGGGATATCTCGGAGGCGTTTACGGAGGGCGAGGAGGAAGGGTAGGGTGGTGGCGGTGGTGGTGTCGAGGAGGAAGCATTGGATGTGGTAGTGCTCTGACTCTGGAAGCGGGTTGTGATGCAGATGGAGGGGATGCTGATGGTGGACGGGCGGATATGCCGCCGAGACTGCCGAGCTGTTGCTGTTGCGCGGCGTGATATTGATGCTTTCATCGTCGTGGTTGGTGCTTGGCGTTTTAAGTACTGACGGCGGTTGTTGTTCAAGGACGATGATGCGTCCGTCAGGCCCCGGCCGGCAAGCTTCTGCGCACGGGCCGGAAAAGCGGGCCTGCCGCATTTTTGAAGCCTCCCGACCCTGACTATCGGGTCCGCACCCAAGTCCGACCAGCTAATAATGAATCAAGGAAAGGGCGGAGTACCACAGTAAGTCTATCTTGATTGGTGATCTTGATGCTTCGAGGCATGACTGGCAGGTCTTGGATTACCGAGATTACCTCCGAATACTGTAAATAGATGCCATAAAGGGTGCAAACTAGTCCATTTTTTTGCATTACGAATGATTGGAAGCCCACTGCAAGCAAGACTGTACTTTACAAGTGGGAAAGATGCGCACCCACGTGAGCATCAACGCCGGTATGCGGGGAGCCGACCCCGCCATTCAGGCGCGGCAGTTCGTCAGCGTCAGTCATCCCATGATCCAACCCATGCGTGGATGCTGTCTCGTACCGTACAGCAACACTGGCAAGACTTCGTCCTCGCGCTCCTCGCATCCGAGTGTGTCTCCGCCGCCCCCCCCCCCCCCCCCCGATGTTGCCGCAGCTCCCAGACCATGTGAGAGGCAGCGGCCACAAGCGCAAGGCCCCGTTAGTTCCGTCGTCTTCGTCGCTTTTGTACTCCCCTGCCACCTGCAAGCCCCGTCCACGCTGCCCTTCCCTTCCACCCGCGCTCAACTCTCACTACTGAAATACTCCTCATCATCGGAATACTCCAGATCCCACCTCACATGCAGAGCCTCCTTCGATAGACCCTGCGGCCAGTAGCGCGCCCGGCTCAGGTCCACCACCCGGCTTCGGTCCGCCGCCGGGTTCCAGTCCGCCACTAGGCTCCGATCCACTAGCGGCCCACGGTCTACCTCGTGGGATCTCAGTAGACCGCCCACCCTACGAGCCCAGCGATGACGACGACAGTAACGCCCCTATTCCGGATCAGTTTGAGTTAACAGACTTTGTCGATGTCGAAGATCTTGAGAGATACGCCCCCGGTGGCTTCCACCCGGTCCATATCGGCGACACGTTCAACCACCGATACAAGGTCATCCACAAGCTCGGATCTGGTGGATTTGCGACGATCTGGCTTGCCCATGATCAGCTTGATAGCCGCTACGTCGCCCTAAAGATTATCGCCGCTAATGCTTCGGATAATTACAGAGACCTATCTTGGGTCAACGAACGGCTCCTTTCCGACAACAGCACGCAGGATGGCCCCGGCGCCTTCTTCATCGCCGCGCTTGAGTCATTTCACCTCCAGGGGCCCAACGGCCACCATCTTTGCGGGGTCATGCCTGTTCTCGGCCCTAGCATGACACGGTTGTCGGGCTACGACTGTAGGCTGCGCCCGTGGGCTGCGAGAAGGATGGGGTTGCAGATCGCGCAAGCCCTAGCGCTTCTTCATTCTCAGGGTCTCTGCCATGGAGGTGAGTATTAGTGGCCATTATTCCGGAAGCACCGTGTATTCCGGTCGTGACTTCATCCCTCCCCGTTCTTAAGTACTTACAGGTGAGTCCTCTACCACAGGCTTGACGAGCGGTAATATCGTCACGCGACTTCCCAGTCTCGACCAATTATCTGAAAACGAGGTACTCGAGCTCATCGGAGCTGCGGAAACTGCCACGGTGGTGAGGCATTCGGGCGAGCCTCCAGGGCCGTCTGCTCCAGACTACGTTGTGAACCCGGCCGACCTCACACGCGTGCAGGCGCAAGAACCGGTCTGCATCATCGACTTTGATCAGTCTTTCTCGGCTGGGGAGCCACCCAAGGAAATGCTCGGCACTATGAAGAAGTATCTGGCTCCTGAGGCTATCTACGAGCTTCGCCCCGGGCCTAAGTCGGATGTCTGGGCACTGGCATGTACGCTGTTCCGGATGCGGGCTGGATTTGATCTCTTCCATGACATCCTCTCTGATAGCCCTGCACAGGCTATGGGTCTAGTCGCCGACGCCCTAGGACCGTTTCCAAAGCGTTGGGCTGACGTCAAGTTCGACTGGTGCGGCTGGCCCGTGACAGATAAGACGCCACCTAAGGAGGCCGAGCAAGCAATGCCTCTCGAATTTGGTGAGGGGGGAATACCATTGCTGGATATAATCGTGGACATCTGGGATGAGCTTCCTTACCACTCAGAGAAATCAGAGAACGGGGCAAAACAAAAATCAGAAAGCGGGCTCTTCTGGCGTCCGCCAGGGCCGCGCGATGGCTGTGTGTGGGGCCTTGTGAGGTCCAAGGGCTATGAGCACTTGTTCACGCATATCAGCAGAGAGGAGGCGGAGTGCTTCCATGGCCTGCTTCGTAAGATGTTCACTTACGAGCCGGACCAGCGAATATCGGCCGAGAAGGTCACGGAGCATCCATGGTTCCAGTGGTCAGATAGCCAGTGTCAAGGAAATTCAGTACATAGGGAATTCAAGTCCTGCGAAGCCGACGAGCGCCGGCGCCGGGTGGCGTAATCATGAGGATTCCATCTAGAGTTCTCCATGTGTGAACGGGCATTCCAGCAGTGACAGTAAGGCGAAACGGGGGTCCTCGTCGCCAGGCTGCTGCTCGAGCTCTACCGGCGATAAACGTGCCGTCTCGACTTCATAGGCACGCACCCGTTTCGCGAAGCACTCGAAAGGCGCGACCTAAGCGCTCTGTATCTCTCAAACACCTCGTCCAGCGGCCCGAATTGGACACTCCCATATATTGCATCATAGACGGCATCTTCCAGTGCGAGGGGTCGATTTGGATGTGCAGGACTTGTACGCCGTCGTGAGCACGCTTCATGACCTTGTCGGCGATACGCGACTACGCCCGATCTCCAAGGCGCTGATGACGAGCACTGTCAGATACTTCAGGTCCCTGACGTTGGATGGGTGGAGGAGCCATACCTAGAAAGGCAGGGGTATATCTAAACTCTACTAGATTGATGGTTATGCCGTTGCCAGTTGAAGAAAGAATGGGCACTAATTTTACGAATGGACGGCATGTTCCACCTCGTGATCTCGCCTAATGTTCTCTCTGTGCTGCCTACTACTGTCATCATCGGGGGGTAGGTACAGGGAGTATGGGTCTGGCGGCCACAACACCTGCGGTCCTACCTTGTGTGGACCGAGGCATTCTCCCCGCAACACCAGCTTCCAAGCTTCCCCAGCTTTGCCTTCCAGGTACCAGCCGGCAGTGCTGTGCAAACGGTGCGCACGTAGGAGACCTGTTTTATGGCGATGGCATCCAGGCGAAGTGCGAAGAGGAAGCTCCCAGGGTTAGCTCGAACCACACGTCTCCGCTGTCGAAGTAGGCCCACAGCCGCAGCAGCATCGCCGACGTCGCGTCCTGTTGCTTGATCTACGCGTATGAGAGGCCCCACGTAGAGTACAGAACCTGGTCTTCGTATAAGAGCAAGGTGGGGATTGTCTTGTGAAGACGGAGCCACGACTCCCTGTACATCTATCTGGGGGTATTCGGCGCAAGCCGTCGCCACGTAGGCCCTAGTCGTCGCCAGGGCAAGCGGCAGTCCGTCCAGTGCCCGCGCAAGCTCGACGGCAGCGGTATTTGCGCACCGTCAGCCTAGGCTCTTCTTCTCTGTCAACGTAGGTGCACATATACCCTCGTGCAAGTCTCGTCTATCTGATGCGTGAGACAGTATTTCGAGCCAGGTCCCTCAGCTTCCCAAGCGGAATGCGGTGGCCCATCATGACCCTAGACGACCGCGTCGCGGCGAGGACCGCGCCGTGGTGGGAAGAAACGGCCGGATGTCGTAGCTCTTGACGGCAGTACCGCCAGCACTGTCAACTCCCTTGTCTGACGGTTTATCCGATCCCGACACCCTACCCGGCTTCTCGTTTGGTCCGCCCTTCTCATCTCTGCCTAGCGTTCGGATTGCCATAATTATCGGTTACCAGCATCCACCGGTCGTTCTTCGGGTTATCGGGCCAGCGCTAATCCGCTCCGCCACCCTGAGAACGCTTGCTTGAGCGACGTCTCGTCTCTGGCATTCAGCCAGAGTACGGCCGAGAAGCCGTTCCGGTGCCGCTTGGCGTATGCGGCCCCCAGCCGGGTACTTGCCCATCCCTCCCAGCCCATGCACCACCGCGGTCCCCCGGCCTGCACCGCCGCCGAGTGCCTCGCACATCTGCCTTACCTCCTCCTCTCTCGCGACGAAATGGTTGCTTGGTTAAGCCCTTGTCGGCAGGGACGGCGACCAGAAACTGCGGAGTGGTGAGGCGTCCCTATCCCTCAGTCGGTTCATGTTGGACGGGCTGGAGAAAAAGCGGTGGCTCCCTTTGCCCGCGCTCCAAGTGATGTTGGGTTCAGTCCAAAATACGGACGGCGATGACGCGTTGCGTGCCCCGGCCAGCTTGCGGCAATTGTGCCAATAGCTGGAAAACGTGCCGAACCGGAAGGAAACGAAAGGAAATTGGGGGGAAAGACAGCCGAGATTGAGGGTGAGGACATGAAGTATTTACCAGGAATAGTTGACATCGCAGGTTGAGGAGCAGGTACGTCGAAGCTCTGGCCGGGGGGACAAAGTCGGCCCCGAGGAGCCGGGGCGTGACCGGATGAAGTGGGTAGAGTTGTCAGAATCACCCGCTCTATTCAGGGTCTAGCAGTCTAGAATCGAAAAGTAAGCCGCGGTACATGTTTAGTAAGAAGCTCCGCTTTGCGCCGAGCGGCGCATTCTCCCCCTTCCGGTTGAGGGTCGTGGGCACCAATTGCTCGGCCGCTGCTTCCTTCACTTCGTAACACACGAGATTTGAGGCCGCTACAAAACTCCAACACCCATCCTTTCCGCTTTGAGATACCCGACAGATCGCATCGAAACGCGTTTGTATGCTCTAGTCGAACTGCATCTGCCCCGCATCTGCTCAATGACGCAGTGCTAAACTTGGAGAATTGAACGCCGAGCCGAAGACCGCAACCTCGACCGTCGACTCACCTGTGCGACAGAGACACACCCATACCGAAAAATGCCCTCCTCTACAATCGACAAGTCGAAATTCGACTCAATCCCAGATACCGTCCAAGCATTCCGTGCGTCCCCCACCTCTACATGCCTCAGCGGCAAACTATATTAACCTCTTCCCTCGCAGGCAATGGCGAATTCGTAGTCGTCCTCGACGACCCGGGCCGCGAGAACGAAGCCGACCTGATCATAGCCGCCGAGTCCGTGACGACGGAGCAGATGGCCTTCATGATCCGCCACAGCTCGGGCTACATCTGCGCGCCCATCCTGCCCGACCGCACCGAGGCCCTCGACCTGCCCCAGATGGTGCGCGACAACGAGGACCCGCGCGTGACGGCCTACTGCGTGACCGTCGACGCCGCCGACCCGGCCCTGACGACGGGCATCAGCGCGCACGACCGCGCCCTCACCTGCCGCACCCTGGCCGCCGAGGACGCCGGGCCGGACTCGTTCCGGCGGCCGGGCCACGTGCTGCCGCTGCGCTCGAGGCAGGGCGGGGTTAGGGAGAGGAGGGGCCACACCGAGGCCGCTATCGACCTCTGCCGGATGGCAGGGAAGCGGCCCGCGGCGGCGATATGCGAGCTCGTCGAGGACGGGAGGGAGGTCGCTGGTCAGGCTGTGCTGCTGGAGCCCGGCATGATGAGGGGCGAGGCGTGCATTGAGTTTGCGCGGAGGTGGGGGCTGAAGGTGTGCACGATTGCGGATATGGTGGATTATCTAGAAAAAACGGAGGGGAAGCTTGCTGTCAATGGGGAATCGTAGGAAGCGAGGACAGGGGCCCGGTCTGTAGGCGAGGTTGCTGGTGGCGGCTAGATAAAATTCGGGGATGTGTACCTTGTATATCCGGACCATTTATGGCGTTTGGTTACGATACGATAATATTTGGTTTGTCGTCACAGGGCGGAGAGCAAAGATGTCTTGGCCAACGCAGAGTCGCATCATCTAGGTTGGCATATACTGTACATGGATGTGTGTGTTCCTCGCTACTTAGCAGGCGACTCAGCACAGCGTCACGTCTTACCGCTCTTCCATATAGCAGCACAACGGAACACTCGCTCCTCTCGGACTCGAAATCAAGGGCAAAAAGTCGTATCAACATGGCGGTCTCTCCCGCCGGGAATTGAACCCGGGTCCCGAGCGATGTCGAAGATGACAAGCTCATATACTAACCACTATACTACGGAAGACTAGTGGGTGTTGATGCACCCACCGCAGATGTGGAGTCGAGGTGTTGATGGCGGACGATGGGGTTATCGAGTTTCATGTAACTTGGTCCACGCCATGTGTCACAGACTTCCATGTGAGTTGTGGTCAGCACCATGACTCGAAGCTTGGTTGAGCGACAACGCCATGGATCGCGTTCGCTCCTCATATCTTGTCCGTAGGTCTGACGGACTATAAGCGTAAGAAAGGCCGCCTGACTACACGCTGCTTCCGGCCTACTGTAGCACCAACGACTGACAAAGCCGCCCTTTCTTCACACTTAGAACCATGTAGAGACCATAATGTAAGTGGTGCGTCATCCTGGTGCTACAATAGAGGAGATCCAGGAACGTTGCATAGGGAGCTTGGCACGCTCCTGTCTGGTCAGTTATACCGTCGCGAGTGGCAGGGTAATTGCTGAGAGAGCTGGCTATCCCGGCGGGTGTCCTTCGGGTGTGTGCAGAAGATGATCTTCTCACTGTTCTGTGCCGGTTGGTGAGCCATGATGTTTGTCTTCGTGTTGAATCGTGCCTCCGCCCAACGCACAAGTGCGGCTCATGCGGACTAAACAGAGGACTCGGAGACTCGTCGGCGGCAATGATGTCTGCAGATGGGAGAAGCAATCGCCAAAGAGCTCATGCAGCCACCGTTGCCGTCGAAGGACCATCAAAATCAGGCCGCATGGACTTCGTCTGCGGCGCAGAACGACGCTTCGCCTGGCGACAAGCAACTGCATATTCTTCCACCTCAAACAGAAGCATCTCGACGAATGAACCAAGCTAGTGTCCGCAGCTAGAAACGCCATTGCTCAACCAGGGGTTAAATATTCGGGACGCCGCTGGGCAACTAGGTCCAACGCTCTGCTGCCAGTCCTCAAACCAGCCGGTATCGAGCAATCTGAACAGCGAAGTTGTGCCGGTGGCGCCCAGCTACACGAGCCACGACAAGAGGAAGACCCAACCGCCCGTTGAGGCTCACCAACGTGGTGCCGGGAAGAAAGCGGCCAGGAGTTGGAGACACCGGGCATCCGAACGAGTTCCACCTCCATCAAATGTGGCGAAACGAACGACGAGATTGCGATGTTCGCGAGGTCGAGACTAGACGGACGCTAAATATTTGATTGTTTGCCTCGGGGTACATGCACTCATGCAGAGCCAAGTCATGGGACACTTGCGATAGCACGTAACTTGATGATCATAGCGCCCGCACTCGGAAAACCTTCACGGCCGTAATAAAGGTCGGGAGCAGTGGAGTTGTAGCTGAAGAGGTTAAAGCTGGGGCCCAAGTGTCTGAGCTCCGGCATTCATGGATCTTGCTTATGATGTGACAGAGAACATGTTGACTTCATACTCTACATGGTTGTGCGCGCCAGGGTGACCAGGTTATCGCTTGGGGAAGCAGATCCAGAAGAGGCGACGAAGCATGGGAGAATCGCACGGTCATTGAGCTGGGGACGCTCATATTGAGATGATCGCCATAGTATCAAACAGTCGAGGTGGTCGTGCAGGTCCTGCCAATGCAAGGGTAACACCAGCTGAAACCAGCTTCAAAGGGGCAACTGCACGGAATCATGCAGCGAAGCTTTCTGGAAGGACGCTCAGACCAGGTAGGACGGTTCTCAACTGGCCAGCAACGGTTATCAGCAGATCAGAGCAAACCGCGTGGCCATGATCCACTGCCGTGCATGCTGTTAGCACTGAACGCAGGTCCACGACTCGCTACTGGGCGCTTGAAGCTCGATAAGAATACCAGTCACCTGCATGTGCATCGTAAGAAAGCAAAGTGGTGAGATGAAATTCCAGAAGGATAGAGGGGTATTCCGCCGGAAGGCTGCAGGAGGGCTGGGCTGATGACCGGAACTCGACAGTCGTGCAACACGGATTCCTGCTTGATTTCGCGCCATCAACGACATTGTCGTCCCAGTCTCACATCAACAAGTTACGTATAACTGGCCAATGTCTGGTAAGGACACGCGAAGTCATGCATTGATGTGCTGCACATCTGGTGCCTGCCTGCTGGTGTCGGCTTCGCCTTGGCTTGGCGTCAGGGGGTGCCATCAGGGAGGTGAGGGCGCCAGGGGGTCGTGAGGGCGTTCCGTGCATCCTTCCATGCATCTCCAAGGTTTCTGGCCTTCTAGAAACCTTCCTCATGTGGGTAGCGCAATCTCAGCTGGCGTCCCGTTTGACAAGGGATCCCAGGCCTGCCAGCATGCCTCCTATTCATGCGCAGGCCATCGGCGATTCCACGTCTAGAGCGGCCAACCGGACATTAGCCACGAGACCACTGTTGCGGTGAACATTCAAGACTGGCGTATGCAATTCGGGCACCCTTTTCCTGCCCTTGTCACTATCTTGGCTTCTATGGTCTTCATCTTATCAGCGAAAACGGGTGATATCCGATCCGTGGGCGAGGACTAACTCACGGACGCATTGGCAAGCGTGGTCCCTGTAGTCTGTGGGTTGTTGGTGAGCAAGTGACGAAAAGTCGTTGATACTTGTTTGGTACAGAAAGACAACGGGAGCTGAATGGAGGCCTTGCAGAAAGGCACTCAACGCGAAGCATCTTAATAACTCCTAACTCTAGTGCTAGCGCTAGACCAGGCGATAGTGACCTCGACCTAGCGATGAGGAGTGGCAGCTATGGAGATTAAACACCTGCACTTGCACTGTGAAGAATGCCAAATTTGAGGAGTGGCAGTCATGGGAGCCATGGAAGCCATGGAAGGAAAAATGGAAGCTTTCAGGACGGTGCATGGTGTGATCTGAGTGCCCCAGAGCTTCCCCTGTCCCTCATAAAACACCCGAAGAGGGCCAGTTTAAGGCTGAGCACTGGTGGATACGCCGCAGGTTGTTGTTGGAGCCACCGGAGGAGCCAGCGATGGTTTCAACCCTTGCAACGTTTCGTTTTGACACCATCAGCTCGAGTCTTATTAGGTAAGGTACTGTACATTAGTAGGTACATGGCCCGAGCGCCTGTGATCTCATGAACTGTGGATTGATGAGAGACTCAACTACGTAGCTGAGCTGAATACCCGTTGCAACAGGCTGCTGGAAACAAGGCAATCATCGGCAAGTCGTCCTTGCAAGAAGTCGAAAGGGATACCGTACCTACACAGTGCCTGATCAATTGCACTGCGCAAGGAACGGGAGAGGTACGCAAGGTGTACTCAAACGGGAGACAGATGCGGACGTGTTTCCTACAGTGAGTGAGCTGTGTGTTTTCAGTCACTCTACGGCCAATTGCGACCGTGATCATTGGCTGCATGTGCCTGGTATGAATGTTTGGTACGGGCTCCTGACTCCGAGCAGATTTAGCCATAACGATAAAGAAAGAACACGACCAACTACGTATTCTGCCTGCCTCGACAGCCAGGTACCCAAAAAAGAACATAAGTTGGCAGATGCGAAAGCTGCACCGTAAAGGGGGTCGGTCGGGCTAGTTTGCTGACACCAGGGTAAAAGTAAAGTAAGCCCAAAATGCTGAGAGGATTTCGGCATCATGGCGTATGTGTATACACTCATTTTCTGTTCTCCGCGAGAGAGCCCTTTCGAATGATCGAACACCGACCTAAGCATCACTACCTTAGGTAGAGGTAGGTTACCTTACCGTATCGACCACAGGTTCTGGCGCCGCCTGCCGTCAGGTACATGGGTATCTACAAGTGTACCTTGGATATCTCATGGATTGCAACCCAGACGGTCTGTAAGCCGAGAAATTGCAGCGAATGGTGTAGAGAGAACTGTGAAGCTGGAGTCTTCACCCCCGCAAACCCTTGAAATCTTCGATTTGAGCAAAAGAAACAACCTGACCCCGACGGTACGAGGTACCTGGGTATGGGTACCTTCAGGAGCAAGACCCGACAAAAGTGGATCACTTTCCCCAAGTCACCCCTTCCCAAAACAGTTCGTTTCAACACCACTTCCTGCTAGCGTACTTGTCACTTCCTGCAGGGCCCCCAGGGTAAAGAGTACTTTTGCAGGGAGTACATCCGGCCCCAGCTGGCAGTCTGCACTAAACTCTTTTTCACTTCTCCCGTTATTTTCGAGCATCCCCCCCCCCTACCTACTACATAACTCCCGTCACAGGCTTTTTGAATTCGGCCTCACCACCTAATTCCAGCAAAGTCGTCTTTTTTCCTCTGACCTCTACGAGATCTCGCCGCTTCTTCCCATCGCGACTTGTTAACCGGCGGTATCTCGACGCGTCACTCTTTGTCATTGCGGTGCGCGACGACCATCCAGTTCGAGGTACGTTCGATTTCCATCCGGTCGCTGCATCCTCATCACCTCCACCGAAAATAAGGGACGTGCTTTTCGAGGTGCAAGCCCGTCACACTCAGCTCTGCTTCTGTCCGTGTGATCTGGTCGTCCTGCCGAGAAAAGAAAGCCCTGTGATGGTCGCTGGTAGCATCGAGAGCGGAATCTCTTGTCGCGAACCTCTGCTTATGCGAACCGTCTGGGGCTGGGGTTGGGCGTGTCGACGACTTCGCGCGGTTCACACAGTTCCGCAACGAAACGTCTCGGCACCTCTGCTGGGCAGCACTTGTCCTCCCATTCCGTCGACAACTTTTCTGCGCCCTGCATGTTACCTTGCCTCCTCTACCAAGCACCATTAACCACTTGCTTTCCACGTTTTGCCGCGTCCAAGACCCTTTCTGTCGCCGTTCTCTGGCTGCTTTTGCCGTGCCAAGGTAGCTAATCCATTGTAGACCACAGGCACACAAGCTTCTCACGAACAAAGATCACCTTCGGTATTCACCTCAAGCAAAATATCTTTCGCAGCGGGTCGACGACGAGACGGAGCGGAATCACTTCACCTGTTACGTCGACTTCGTATCCGAAGCGAGTAACGCTGTGCTAGCCGTCACTTCTCGCCCTTAGAATATCAAAGCCTCCCCATCGTTGGCGCATAGTTTCTATCCTCGCTGTAGACCTCGACGTTTCAGCAGAATATTGGGGTCCTAGTTGCTCCGGCGAAGGCGGCGATCTGCACCGAATATCTCGGGTGTGCTTTCAGTTGACTCGTTTACCAATTACTTCTCGCGGCTGCCTGGGAACCCAGCAACATCCACGAGGCGCTTGCGAGATACCCTCTTGTGGTTTGCAGGTCGGCCGTATTTGTTGACGTGGACACGGTTCGCAAGTCGTCACTCCGCCGCGTCTATTTCCTTCCGCGCGGGTCCTTCACTTGAACCGTGCACGAGCCCTCACCTTAAGGGCAGTCCCGTCTAAGTGGTGCCTTTTCAGCACTCGATACTATCGGCCTTGCCGTCGCCACTGTGGTGTCTGTTCGTCTCGCATATGCGGCGTTGCGATCCAATAATTGATCTTCATCGCACCCATAGTAAGTATCTCGCTCTCTGTCAGATCCTCGACCTACCAACCTCAGCCTGAGAACTCGGCCGCTGTTGGTGTTTGTCATGTCCATGTCCCGATGACATGATCTATGGCTCCCCCCCCCGTCATCATGAACCCTGCTCTCGCACTGAATCATGTTGTGGTTCAGCTGGGTTAGCTGCCGGGTATCTGTCGTGTGTCGAGGCATTTCGTTGACCTACCTTCTCACAGCTTCCCGGGTCTTGGCCTCGATCAAGACAAAATGTCGCAGTCTCCATCCTCCGGTGAGGTGATGGGCATCGGCAACATGCTCAACAACAAAGGCGGCTCACAGGTGGCTCAAGGGGGAGGCCACGAGCATGCCGCGCAGCAAATGCAGCAGCTTGCTCACAGCAATCCTCTTGACCGAGCACCCTCGCCTCATGGGTCCGAGACATCTCGATACTCGGGACACGTCAACGCATCCTATCCTTCTCCCACAGCCATGAATGTGTCCATGGTCCCAATACCCAACTCGAACATGGGCCAACCGCACATGGGCCAACCCCAAGCCCAAATGGGCCAGGCTCAGATGGCCCAAGCACAGGCCCAAGCCCAGATGGGTCAAGCACAGATGAACCAAGCTCAACAAGCGCAGGCCCATATGGCTCCAGCCCAGATGGTACAGCAACCCATGGGTCTTCCGGGCATGGCCCCAGCGCTCCCTCAGCATGGCGTTGTTTACCGACCCACCGATACCCCAGCACAGACCCCGAAAGCCTATCCTTGCAGCACATGCGGTAAAGCATTCGCGAGACGCAGCGACCTTGCTCGACATGAGAGGATCCACAGCGGTGTCCGGCCGCATGTTTGCGACTACCCGAACTGTGGGAAGCAGTTCATCCAGCGGTCTGCCCTCACGGTGCACCAGCGAGTGCACACCGGCGAGAAGCCTCACCTATGCGAGCGGTGCGGAAAGGTAAGGCCCAATCTCTTCTCTGCTCCATGGCTCCAGTTTACTTACATCCCACCAGCCTTTCAGCGACTCCAGCTCTCTCGCTCGGCATCGTCGTATCCACTCGGGCAAGAGACCGTACAAGTGCCCGTATGCGGACTGTCAGAAGACCTTCACGCGGCGGACGACTCTCACGAGGCATCAGAACCACCACACGGGCACGCTCGAGGAAGCGGCCAAGGCTACGGCAGAGGCGTTGGCCCGAGGAGCCGCTCTCCTTACCGCCGCCAACAGTCGGAGCAAGACCCACTCGGAAGGCGAGCAAGGATCGACCCAACAGTCCCCGACCTCTACTCCTTCCCCCGCTCAGCGCACCATGTCCATGTCTCCAGCCACCGACATGGCCAACATGAGCAACATGGCATACGGCATGACCAACAGCTCCCTCCCGGTCCACCTTCGGGGAGATGTGCACGTCGGCAGCCCTGGGTCTACCACGTCGAATGGATTCAACGGCAACATGCGGCCTACCTCGCACCCGACCGGCTACGGCCCGCCCCAGACGCTGGAGCCCAACATCGAACATCAGCAGGGGCCAGGCAGCGCAGGCGGCAGCCCACATATGAGCAGTGTTGGCTGGCAGTCTCCGGGACATGTCGGCTCTCCCACGCACAGCACCACGGGGAATGGATACATGTATCCCGATCCCGTCGACTACCCCACAAACCAGGCAATGGGACAGATGTTCTACAGCAGCGCCTCGAACGCCCGGACTTCGGGCAGCGCTGAGCCTGGCTCGGCCCCCTACGACCCCAAGACCATCAAGAATGAGCTGTGGGCGGGAGCTCAGTAATCCCTGTCTCCTGAATCTAACCCACGGTGAACAGCTCGTCCTTTCTGCAACCTCTTCTGACACGCGGCGGACTACACGTCTAAGCTTAGCTCGGGTGCAGCGGCAGGCAGCATATTGCGTGGTCGTCGGGTGTGTGCCGCACGAGCATCATTGAGCGACTTGCCATCACAGCAGACCACGATAGCTCAACACGGTTACGATAAGACATGGCCACACGGGCAGGACAGACTCATATAGGGTCGCTAATAATCCGGCCCAGTTTGGGCGCGGTGTTCTTTGCTCTTCCTTGCGGCCACTTTCCTTTGTCCTCCCTATCATGACACCTTATTCCCTTTTCCTTTCTTCTCCTTGTCACTGGGCCTCATTAGACTGGAACGGTGCGTCTTTCGGCTGCGTTAAGCCTTTCAGTGTATTTTAGCATGACGGCACGGATATCCCTATGGACGTTCCCTTGGTTGCGGGTGTTAGGACTCTTTCCCGCGAGCACTGGATGCTGTGGCCATTGAGAGGTGGTTTTGGCGGGGACAAGAAACCAAGGCCCGGACAAAATGCATCAGTGGCTGGCGGGGATAGACTTGATTTGAGCGTATGCGGGATGCATCTGTCCATAGAAGCCTGATCTGACCGGCAAGCAGAGACATATTACGAAAAGGGGTGGTACCTGATGCTATTTGGATTAGTGATATGTCCCCATGAAGCTGCAACCACGGCGTTGGATTCTCAGGAGCTCCAACGCAGCCATCTCGGCGCACATGGACATCGACAAGGTCCTCGGAGCGACTAAGCTATAAAACGGCGACTAAGTTCAGTCTCTGCCTTCAGATGCTAGCCAGTCTCTCTGACGGAAATCTCAACTCAAACTGATTCACGTCAAAAGTTTTTGATGTAAACCAAAGAGAAAGCCTGAGTGGCGGTATACTTGAAAGGATACACTCCTTTGCCTCCGGCCTTAGCGGTACGCCTAACTTCAAGAGCTCCGCTGTGGTGGTCGGCCGAATCTGTCGTCCCCACGAATTGATTACTATTCACGACCCCTTCTCCCCTCCCAAAGCTCGGTACCTCGACACCAACCGTGCCATATTGCCAAGATGAGGAATCACATATTGCTCCGGACGCGAGTGCGGGATTCTCGGGCCTCAACCTCGAATCCGGACCTTAAATACTTCTCGAACGCGCCTGTCGTTGGCTTCCCAGTACAGCATCCCTAACGGCTACTTCGTTGCGGGTGAATGAGTCCGTCAGGATCTTGCCCACTTCGCAGCGACATCGCCACCAGAGAGTCCTGCCTCTGTTGCCCCGAGTCGCATCCATCAATCACTGGTTTCGATGTCCCAAACACGGCCATTCTCTGAATCCCGTCCCGTCTAATTATCCATAACCGGCGAACGTTCCCTCGTTCCAACAAACCCCTACAGTTCTGCCCCCTTTGCCCTCCGCATTAGGTCACCCCCAATCCATCCTTCGTTGTTGTTGTCGTCAGTCGTCGAGATGACCAAAATCACCATAGAAGTCTACTCCGACACCGTCTGCCCCTTCTGCTACATCGGCGCCAAGTCCCTCGAAGCCGCCATCGCGTCCTTCACGCAATCCCGCCGCCCGGGCGACGACGACCAAGCCGAGTTCGTCCTCGTCTGGCGGCCCTTCCTGATCCACCCGAAATTCCGGGGAGGCATCCCCGATAAAGCCGGGTACTTCCGGGCCAAGTACGGCCCCGGGGGCGCGGACGCGTTCTTCGAGAGGATGGGGGAGAGGGGGAGGCGGCTGGGGATCGGGTTTAGGTGGGACGGGAGGAGCGGGAGTAGTTGGGACTCGCATAAACTGATGTTGAGGGCGTTGGATGGGGATAGGGCGGAGGAGGTGGAGGAGGAGGAAAGGGGGGAGGAGGGAAG